>ML268327.1:1227-27578 GCA_005239495.1 Nicotiana undulata | reverse complement strand
CTAGCGGGTTCAACGCTAGGCGCAGTCACGGCCCAAAGGGTGGGAATTTGGGTCGTGACATAACATGAGATCGAACCTTGACTTGCCGTCTTGGTCTGGATTAACCATACTGATTTTGACCGTATATAGATAATTCACATTTTGTATGTTATAATAGGAAACAATAACAGTTTAATATAGCTACTCTTACTGTTGTATACTATTAAGGTATGCAAAATTGTACACCTCGATAGTAGACAATGTACCTAACTACAACCGTGTAATTTTCTAAGAAGCAATTTTTAGATGCGTACATACGAATAAATATCTTATTTGAACAATCAAACTGACAATTGTTTTTAATAACAAACTAGAATATGTAAAAACACTAACATTGATGTTACAGCTGATTGCCATTGGCGCTCAGAAACTGGTGCAGTGCAGCGGCCAACACAAATTAGTAAAGACGAAGATTGCAGCATGGACGAAGTTTTATTATTTTTGTTAGGGGTGTTAAAAAAGAATCGGAAAATCGTTCAAATCGAAAAATCAAATCAAATCGAATAAAAAATCTGACTATGTTTGGTTTGACTTGGTTAGGTATTGAGTAAAAAATTTCGAACCAAACGACAAATAAATATATATTTTTATATATATTTTCATAACTTTATATTGAATTTTCTTTAAAATTGAAATATTTAGATCCTTTCAAGTGTTAACTTAGAAAGCGTACATTAACGAAAATTATTGTTAGACGACTAAGAAAATAGCTATCATGTAAAAGAAATTCTCCCATTATAATATTTTAATAGATCATAAGTTTGTCAATTTTTTTAATATTTACTAAACATATATTAACTTATCAAAACTTTATCTATAACTTTAACAAAGTAAGATTAAAATAATATTCATGTAACAAAAAAGAAATTGAAAACCTGAAAAGCCCGACAAAATCGAACCAATCCAAACCGATATAATTGGTTTGGTTTGGTTTTGATAAAAATCGAACCAACCCGGTCCATGTATACCCCTAGTTTTTGTGTGACAAAACATAATTATATGGCTTTGATGAAATAAAAAGGAATAGATAAATAATCATTTATGAAATTTACTCTAAAGTTTTTCGAAACTATTAAACATAAAATTGAAAGAAAATTTGGTTAAACACGTGATTGCCTATTCCTATACGAGATAGGAAAGAATCGTTTTCTCCGAAACTATGAAATTGAATAAAAAATTTCCTTTCCTATGCAAGATAGGAATAGGAAAGCGTGTCAACCAGTAAAAACATTGTCTATATTTTTTTTTTCTTTCACTATCCAAATTGCTCTTAGTATTACTATTCTCTCACTCTCTATATAATTTTCGTTCTCTGCCCAAAGTTGCTATATTCTATCATTCTTCGTATATTTTTCTTTGTCTGTGTTATGTTATTAAGCTTAATGTAGCTTAAAAGAGGTTTTTGATGGATATATAAGCAATTGCTCTTCTTCTAGCTCTTAAAGAGTTGAGAAGAAGGCAAGCCTCGCGTCGTCAGCGGTGTCGCTCGCTCGGCTCGGATTCGGATTCAGATTTGGTCAAACGATTGATTGATTAATTTTTTTGACCAAATTTATTTGTTAATAGTAAATAATTAACAGAAATGCTGTTAAATCTCCGTTTTAATCACAATATTAATATTAAATCCAATAATATTAATATTAAATCCAACCATTTTTCGTTTTTTATTTTTGTAACAGAAAATCAACATTAACTATAAATACAAGTCCATTCTCTCAGATTTTTCATACGATTTTTTGAGTTTTCCTCCTTTCTTCTGCATACTGTTAACTTCAAAGAAAGCAACAGTAAGTGTGATTTGCTACCGAACGTTGTGTTCGCTGAAACACTGGGGTTTGAAGTACCACTACACCAATGTGTAATTCGTTCTATCCTGGGAGAAAATAATCCATAACCTTGGGTACTAGGAGGGGATTAAATTCCTTAAGAAAACACTGTGAATTCAGTGGGCTCGGATTAACTTTTGTTTCATTTACATTTATGTTTATATGTTATTTTATTTTCTCCAGAATTAGTTTACAAATACAGTTTACTAACAAGCTTAAGGAATTTAATTTATTTTATGTATTTGTGTTATACTCGCTGTTTCTGGAGAGTAAAATCTTTGTGGTTTTCTGCTCTATTGGAGATTAAAATCTACGTGATTTTAACGTTTGTTTGTGTCATTCTTTTACAGAAATGGCAAATGACAACGGGAACCATACTGTTCCTATGGTGATTGCCAATGCATCGACAAGCCGAACAACACTACATCGGCATTGGCACCGGCGGAAAACCCGAAAAAATTTTCGGGATTGATTTCAAACGGTGGCAGTAGAAGATGTTCTTCTACTTGACTACTTTAAGTCTGCAGAAGTTCATCAAGGAGGATGTTCCTGTTCTGCCTGATGAAACTCCAGAGAATAAACGCTTTCTCGTGATTGAGGCGTGGAAGCATTCTGGTTTTCTGTGCAAGAATTATATTCTTAGCAGATTGGAGGACGATCTGTATAACGTCTACAGTAATGTGTAGACGTCAAAAGAACTATGGATTGCCCTTGAAAGGAAATAAAAAACTGAAGATGCCGGGTTGAAGAAATTCGTTGCCGCAAAATTTTTGGACTACAAAATGGTAGATAGCAAGTCTGTTATTACCCAAGTCCAGAAATCGCAAATGATTATTCACGATCTCCTTGTTGAAGGTATAAGTCAAACTAATTCTGATGTTGAAAGTAGTAATTTTAGTAATTTTACTAACAAAAGTTTCATTGAAGGTTTTGTCATCAATGAAGAATTCCAAGTTGCAGCGATGATTGAGAAGTTGCCTCCTTTGTGAAAGGACTTCAAAAACTACTTGAAACACAAACGCAAGGAGATGTCGCTTGAAGATCTCATTGTTCGGTTGAGAATCGAACAGGACAACAAAGTTGCTGAAAAAAGAGGACGTGGAAACTCAACAATATGGGAGCAGACATTGTTGAGGATACTCCTTAAAACAAAAGAAAGAGGAAGCAGACTTCTGGACTGAAAAACAACCCAAGCAAGAAGCGGTTCAACGAAAATTGCTACAACTATGGGAAAGCGACACAAATCTACAGATTATCGTGCTCCAAAGAAAGACAAGAAGAAGGGTCAAGCAAACATGGTTGAAAAGCACGAAGATGTTGATGAATTATGTGCTATGCTTTCTGAATGCAACCTGATGGGCAATCCTAAGGAGTGGTGGATTGATTCTGGAGTCACTTTCCATGTTTGTGCTGTTAGAGAAGCTTTTGCTACATATGCTCCTATTGAACCCGAAGAGAAGCTTTCTATGGTAAATGCTGCAACAACCAAGATTGAAGGATGTGGGAAGATATTTCTGAAAATGACTTCTGGCAAGGTGGTGACTTTGAACAACGTCCTTCATGTTCCCGAGATTAGGAAGAACTTAGTGTCTACTGGACTTCTTGTTAAGAATGGTTTTAAGTGTGTTTTTGTATCTGATAAGGTTGTAATAAGTAAGAACGAAATATTTGTAGGAAAAGGTTACCTCACCGAGGGCCTTTTCAAGCTGAATGTAATGGTTGTTAAGAATAATAATAAAATTTCAGCTTCGTCTTACTTACTTGAGTCAAATGAATTATGGCATATACGTTTGGGTCATGTCAATTATAAAACCTTGCGAAAAATGATTAATTTGGAAGTATTGCCTAAGTTTGAATGCGACAAATCAAAATGTCAAGTATGTGTGGAATCTAAGTTTGTTAAACATCCTTATAAGTCAGTTGAAAGGAATTCAAATCCTTTAGACTTAATTCACACAGATATTTGCGACATGAAGTCAATACCATCTCGCGGTGAAAAGAAGTATTTCATAACTATAGTACTCGATATTTCTATGTTTACTTACTTAATAGAAAAGATGAAGCAATAGACGCATTCTAGCAATACAAAAATGAAGTTGAAACGCAACTTAACAAGAAAATCAAAATGATAAGAAGTGATAGGGGTGGTGAATATGAATCTCCTTTTGAAGAAACATGTTTAGAATATGGAATTATTCATCAAACAACGACCCCTTAAACACCCCAATCCAATGGGATTGCGGAAAGAAAGAATCGTTCATTAAAGGAGATGATGAATGCATTGTTGATAAGTTCTGGTTTGCCACAGAACTTGTGGGGAGAAGTCGTTCTTACGGCTAACCGGATACTAAATCGAGTACCCCATAGAAAAACACAATCCATCCTATATGAAAAATGGAAAGGAAAGATGCCAAACTTGAACTATTTTAAAGTGTGGGGGTGTTTGGCAAAAATGCAAGTTCCTAAACCCAAAAGGGTAAAAAATAGGACCGAAAATCGTTGATTGTGTTTTCATAGGATATGCGACTAATAGTAAAGTATATCGATTCCTGGTTCATAAATCAGAAAATCCCAACATTCATAATAATATGGTTATAGAATCAGATAATATTGAGTTCTTTGAAAATATATATATCCGTATAAAAAGGAATGTGAGTCAATTGGTGAAGGATCTAAACGACCTCGGGAAGAAACAAAAGAAAGTACATTTAATCAAGAGGATCCAAGAGTAGTAAATGTCAAAGAACTTCTACTTCATTTGGACCAGATTTTGTGACTTTCTTATTGGAGAATGAGCCTTGAACATTCAAAGAAGCTATTTCTTCTTCGGAATCAATGTTTTGGAAAGAGGCAGTTAATAGTGAAATAGAATCCATATTAAACAACCATACATGGGAATTGGTTGATCTTCCTCCTAGAAATAAGCCGTTGGATTCTAAATAGATCTTTAAGAGGAAAATGAAAGATGATGACACTATTGACAAATATAAGGCAAGACTTGTGGTCAAAGGGTATAGACAACGAGAATGTCTTGACTATTTTGATACATACTCTCCAATTACAAGAATTATGTCCATACGAACGTTAATAGCGTTAGCTGCAGTTTATGGTCTTAAAGTTCATCAAATGGATGTTAAGACAGCCTTCTTAAATGGAGAGTTGGAGGAAGAAATATACATGGAACAACCTGAAGGGTTTGTGGTTCCAGGTAAAGAAAACAAGGTATGTAGACTTGTTAAGTCCCTTTACGGACTAAAACAAGCACCCAAATAATGGCATGCGAAATTTGACCAAACAATGTTGTCAAAGGGTTTTAAGATAAATGAATGTGATAAATGTGTGTACATTAAAATTTCCAAATCACATTGTCATTGTTTGCTTATATGTGGATGATATGCTGATAATGAGTAATGACATTACCAACATAAATGCGACTAAACGTATACTAACTGGCAAGTTTGATATGAAGGACTTGGGAGTTGCTGATTCTGGGAATTAAGATCCATAAGAAGCCTCAAGGTATGACATTGTCACAATCTCATTATATTAAAACAATACTTGAAAAATTCAAGCACTTAGGGTTTAAAGTTGCAAAGACTCCAATTGACGTGAATCTTGCATTAACAAAGAACAAAGCCTAAAGCATATCACAATTGGATTATGCTCGTTTGTTGGGATGCTTAATGTCTATCATGAATTGTACTCGACTAGATATAGCTTGTGCTATAAGTAAGTTGAGTCGATACACGAGCAATCCAGGTCAATCTCATTGGATGACAATGAAATGAGTTCTGGGTTATTTAGAACATACCCAGGACTTTGCTTTGCACTACAGTAAATATCCTGCGGTGATTGAGGGATACTGTGATGCATATTGGATCACCAATTCAACTGATTCTAAGTACACAAGTGGATATGTATTCACTATTGGTGGAGGAGCGGTATCTTGAAGTCATCCAAACAAACTTGTATTGCCCGCTCTATGATGAAGGCTAAATTCATAGCCTTAGATAAAGTCGGTGAAGAAGCTGAATGGATCCAGAATTTCTTGGAAGACATTCCATTTTTGCCCAAACCGTTGACACCAATATGCATACATTGCGATAGTCAAGCGACAGTTGGAAGGGCTGGGAGCGTTATGTATAACGGTAAATCTCGTCATATATGACGAAAACATAAAACCGTTAGGTAATTACTCTCTAGAGGAATTATCACGATTGACTATGTAAAGGCAAGCGATAATGTGTCGGATCCACTTACAAAAGGCCTAACTAGAGAGGTAGTTGAGAAATCATCAAGGAGAATGGGACTATAGCCGAGAACAAGTCATTGTGGCGGTAACTCTACCTAGAAGACTGGAGATCCCAAGATCTAGGTTCAAGGAGATCAAACAAAGTCATTAATGATGGTTCAACATTGTCAACTAAAATTTTGGTCCATTCTCGTGATGAGACAATGTTCAGTACCAGGGATAAGCATTAAGGCTTTTTAATGATTTCTAAACTTGATACGACGTATATCAAATAGTGTATCTATGGGATGACACGTTTAGGAATCACCTATGTAAGTATGAAGTGTTAGCCTCTACAAGGAGAATTTGTAAGGCCAGTTCTCTACGCACTTATGAAACCAGACTGTGTTTATGGTTGAAACGAACACAACAATGAGAACCAAAAACGGTTAAGGGTTGGTTGTGTGATGTATGGTTGTCTAGGTATACACCAAAGTTCGACGGTTCAAAGATATCAAATATACCGATTGACCAAGTATATCCGACATAAGTTCACTACGGAAAGTTCAAAGGGAAACCTACTTATCCAGATGCAATTAATCCTTGCTTGCGAATCACACAGTTTTTCAGGTGATATAGCCATTCCCCATTCATGTGAGGGATTGTTGGGTTATTAAGCTTAATGTAGCTTAAAAGAGGGTGAATGAGAAATGGAGGGAAAATGAAATATTTGAGTTTCATTTGAGATTCTCTCCTTGACAAACGGACATTGTTCCATATTGGAAGAGGAAAAGGTTTTTGATGGATATATAAGCAATTGCTCTTCTTCTAGTTCTTAAAGAGTTGAGAAGAAGGCAAGCCACGCGCCGTCGCTCGCTCGCTCCGCTCGACTTCGGATTCGGATTTGGTCAAATGATCGATTGATTGATTACTTTTTTGGACCAAATTATTTGTTAATAGTAAATATTAACATAAATGTTGTTAACTATCTGTTTTAATGACAGAATATTAATATTAAATCCAATAATATTAATATTAAATCCAACTGTTTTCCGTTTTTCCGTTTTCTAGTTTTGTAACAGAAAATTAACCACCCTCTTCAATTCCCGGTTTATTATTGAGTAAATAGCCATTTATGTTATGGAATTTATGATATAACCGTTTTGCATAAAAACCATTCTGAAGAGTTGCACCTCTTCAGTTTTCAGCCCAACATGGGCTATAAATACAACCATTCTCTCAAAATTTCTATACGATTTTCTGAGTTCTCCTCCTTTCTTCTGCATACTTTTAACTTCAAAGAAAGCAACAGTAAATGTGATTTGCTACCGAACTTTGTGTTCGCTGAAACATTGGGGTTTGAAGTACCAGAACACCAGTGTGTAATTCGTTCTATCTTGGGAGGAAATAATCCATAACCTTGGGTACTAGGAGGGGATTAAATTCCTTACTAACACTCTGCCCAAATTTTTTTTCTCCAATGGCTTGCTCCCAGCAGTGCAATTTCAAAAAAAAGGAGATGTGAAAAAAGAAATTGTTTGAAGAGATAAAACAAGCGAAGTTAATATTACAAGGCCAAAGAGAAAACATAAAAAGGACTTTGGATCTGGAAACAGAAAAATAAATTTTATTACTGATGGAGGAAGAATTTGATAAACAACAAATCAACAAGAAAAACCAGACATTGGAAAATGAATTACGTGAAGAGATCGAAAAAGTCAAGTCGAGAAAAGGTTTAACTACTGTGAAATGTTAGTAATTTGCTGAAGATTCTGGCCGAGCATCTCTAGTGTTTATTCTTTTCTTACAAACGCTAACTCTGTATAGTTTAGGAGTTGTTTAATTTTCTTATCTAGTGACTTTAAGTGAAGAATCAAAATTTGATGGTGTTTTTAGTCTTTGTTTGATATGTATTCAAGTTTACTACTGTTCCATGTCATTATAAGTCAAATAATAATATTATTATAAGTCAAATAGAAATAACGCCGAAGTATTTTTTCTTCGTTTCTAGTAAGGCTATGGTTAATTAGGCACTTAATATCACAAATACAAGGGTCTGGCACTCTTTGAATTGCATACAAAGAGCTGCCATCTTTCAAGGCTCAGGCGGTTTTTTAAAATTTGTGACTTCTGTATAACCGCGTTTTAATTTGTAAAAATGCACAAGACAAAGGTTAAAATTCAACTGAATTACTTTAAGACATCTGAATAATATTTGGTAAACACGGTCACACCTCCTTTTTCCAATTGAAGTGATGTTATTTGAAATGAGATTATTTATTTAATTAGAGTTGCTACTTGAAATATTTATTATGTTGTTCCAAGTTACCGATTTATTTTTAAAATTCTAAATCGAGGAAATTGACTCTATTTTAAAGTCCGCAAAACACATAAGACCGGGTAAGGAATTCTATTAACCTGGGAGAAGGTAATAGACATTCCCGAATTTCGTAGTTTTAGCACGGTCGCTTTGATCATACATGGCTTAGTTAATTTTTTAATTACGTATATTTTAGAACTTATGTTTACCTTTTACCGCTTTTAATTATGGCATTTTATGGATTTATCTTTGAAACGGCTCACGTGTATGTATATCCGTTGTGTTTATTGTGCTAAAATTATGTTGTTTATTGTGCTAAAATCATGTCACATGTACGTGTACATAATTAATAACATTTCATTATTTATTACGATTGTTTGGCCAAAATCGCGCAAACTCGGACCTTGATTTATTTTGAAAATCATAATCGCATCACGCAAATGTATACACAATCACGATGATAGATTAAAGCATACCTGAGGTATCTTAGGAATGTTCGAAATCGTTTAATTTTCTAACAGTTCTTCGAAGTAGTCCGCAAAAGCCATGGACTACGGTTTTAGAGAATTATGGTGTATGAGATGCATGATTTTTTTAATTTTATTAAAGTAGCATTGAAACTAGCTATATGCCGTGTAGGAACATTATGACTCTTGGGGGGGGGTTAATTTATGGCCGAAGTTCAGTCCCTGGTTTGCTATTATATAGTTAAAGCGCCTTATTTAAATTAAAATCACCATCACGCCTTCCGGCCGAGGCCCTCAGACCCGGATGACTTAAAATTTTTTCGGGCCATCACAAATGACCTAAGAAATCATAGATACCGCTATACCATGACTGTTCTTTTTTTTTTTGCCGTTTTACGGCCGTAAAACTAGAATTCCGCCTGATTCCCAATTTTTCGTGTGCCCACGCCTTCTTCATGAGCCCTGTCCCCTGGACTCGGATCGCCTAACATTTTTTCGGGCCATAAAAAATGACCTATGGAACAATAGTCATCGCCCCGCCATGACCGTTCCTTGTTTTTTGACGTTTTACGGTAAAAAAAAGATATCCGCCCGATTCTCAAATTTTCGTGTGCTATATGCCACGCCTTCCGCATGGGTTTGGGCCCCCGAACCTGGATCTCCTAAAATTATTACGGGCCATAAAAATGACCTAAGGAACAATATTCACTGCCCTGCCATTACTGTTCCTCGTTTTTGGCATTTTACGGCCATAAAACTGGAGCGCAATTCCGAGATTGACGTGTGCTATAGGCCACACTTTCCGCATGGACCCGCGCCCCCAGACCTAAATCGCCTAAAAAGGTTTTGGGGCCATAAAAAATAATCTAAGGAACCATAGTCACCGCCCCGCCATGAGCTTTCCTCGTTTTTTGGCATTTTACAGTCATAAAACTGGAGCCCAATCCTAGATTTTGGTGTGCTATAGCCTACGCCTTACGCATTGGTCCGGGCCCCTGAACGAATCGCCTAAAAAGTTTTCAGGCCATCTAAAACGACCTAAGTAACCATAATCACCGCCCCACCATGACCGTTGCTTTTCTTTTTGGCGTTTCACGGCCATAAAACTGGAATTTCGCCCGACCCAGAATTTTGTGTGTTATAGCCCACGTCTTCCGCATGGGCCCAGGCCCCCGGACTCGGACTTGGATGGCCTAAAAGTTTTCCAGTTCATCAAAAGCGACCTAAGGAACCATAGTTACCGACCCGCCATGACCATTCCTCTTTTCTTTTGGCATTTTACAGCCATAAAGCTGGAATTCCGCTCGATTCCCAAATTTTCATGTGCTTTAGCCACCGCCTTCTGTAGCGGCCCAGAACCCTAAACCCGGATCACCTAAAATTTTTCCGTGCCATAAAAAATGACCTAAGGAATCATAGTCACTGCCCCTCCATGACCGTTCTTCGTTTTTGGCGCTTTAAGGTCATAAACTGGAATTCTGCCCGATTCCCATATTTTTGTGTGCTATAGCCCAGGACTTTCGCATGGTCCTGGGACCCTACACCCGGACCTGGATCGTCTAAAAATTTTTCGCGCCATCTAATACGACCTAAGGAACCATTGTCGCTGCCCCGCCATGACCTTTCCTCATTGTTTTGGCATTTTATAGTCATAAAACTGAACATCCGTCCGATTCTCAGATTTTCATGTGCTATAGCCCGCGACTTCTTCTTTGGCCGGAGCCCCGGAGCCGGATCGCATAAAAAAGTTTTGGTCCATAAAAAACAACCTATGGAACCGTAGTCACAACCCCGTCATGACCGTTCTTCATTTTTTGGCGTTTTACGACCTTAAAACTTGAATTCCGCCCGATATCTCAGATTTTTGTGTGCTAAAGACCACGCCTTATGGGTCCGTGCCCATGGACACGGATCGCCAAAAAATTTTCGGGGCTATAAAATATGACCTATGGAACAATAGTCACCGCCCCTCTATAACTGTTCCACTTTTTTGACGTTTTACAGTCATTAAACTAAAATTCGTCCGATTCTTAGATATTCATGTGCTATAGCTCACGCCTTCCGCATAGGGAGGGCCCCTCGGACCTGGCTCGCCTACAAATTTTTTCTGGTTCATCAAAGACGACCTAAGGAACCTTAGTCACAGCCCTGCCAAGACTATTCCTCATATTTTGACATTTTACGGCCATAAAACAAGAATCCGCCGACTCCCAGATTTTTGTGTGCTATACCCACGCCTTCCGCATGGGCCTGGGCCCTAATCGGTGCCAAACCTAAACCACTATAGAGTAACGAGGGTGACCGACGCAGTTTTACCCAACAAGGTCAGCATCGATTTCCACAGGGATTTTTATTTGGTTTGGACTTGGGTATCTAACTAATCTAGATGTGCGTGTTGTTCCAAATTGCACTTCCAAACATTGTTGTGATTAATTCTACTTCTAAGTTTAGACTATTGAATGCTATGAGTAAGCTAAATACAATATTTTTGGTGAGAGTTTTCAAGTGTTTAAAAGGCACTAGGGTAGTGACTTCCACCTAGGTGAATATCTAACGGGTATCGAGAATCTTGGGCAAGCATTTTTTGATTGGGGTCGTGATATAACCAACACACATAAGTTCTCACTCTATACCTCTCGGTAGTTTGAGTGACTTTGCCCAATTTGACTTTCTCAAGTTTAAATGGGTGTTCATACATTACAAATGATATTGGCTCAAGTAAGGTATTACTATCTCTAGGTTTAACCCTTTAATTGGGGTTATCAATCTCTTGAATTCACCCCAATTCTTTGTTAGCCTAATTTTCCTAGACTTAGTCCCTCTTTCTCAAGAAGAGCCTAAGTCATAAAGGCACGAATCAGTGTTTGCAACCACCAATTCTACAATTAAATCATGAACTAAGCTAAATATCATTAACCCATAAATAATTAAGCCTTAAAATTCAAGACCCATTAAATACCCACACTAGGGTTGGGTCACAACCCTAGCTATGGGGTCTAGCTACTCATAATATCAGCAGAAATCAAAGATAAAAATGAAATATAGGCCATAATATTAAAGTACAAGATGAAAATCTATAGTTTGAAAGTAAATCTATTCTAAAATTGCCCAAAAAGGTAAAAACCAGCCGTTCACGTGCTCTGCTAAACAAAACTTAACCTAAAATTGATAAAAGGATCTTTTATACTAGGCTAAAAATTCCGGACAAAAAATGCTCTTGTGGAGGTTTCGCGGACGCGTAATTCTGACAGCGTCCGCGCTTGGGCTTTCGCGGTCGCGTAATAGTGAGCGCGGTTCACGTTACTTCATATCTGGGCCTGGGTAGATCTTTGTTTCGCGGACCGCGTAATGTTCAACACATCCGCGTGAGATTCCTTTGCGTCCGCATAATTTGGACACGGACCGCCTTCGTCATTTATGCCCATCTTTCAAACTCTATGAATCTTGACAAACGTTGTCCGCTAAATTCCAAGTGCGTCCGCTCCAGTCACTTCGCGGTCGCGTCTTTCTGCCACTGTCAGCGCTCGATTTTATTGCTCAAAACAACCTCTCTAAATCTCTATTTCGCGGTCCGCGGAATAATGGCCGCCTTAGCGATGAAAATTTCGCGACCGCCCTTTTCTACCGTGGTCCGCGTTCCACATTATTGGTACAGACTTGGTTTTTGTTCAAGTTTGACTCCTTTATGAGTGGTTATGGCTTCTTTGGCTCATTTCGAACAAAACCCTGCAAACAAGCACATTAAGTTAGTTTTCGGGATTACCTTCACGCATTTTTGGCCCAAAACCTAAGTAAAAGAGAGAAAATAATAGGCTAAAACCCCTACTTATCAACTCCCTCAAACTTAAGCTTTTGCTTGTCCTTAAGCAAACAAGGTAATTCCCACCTCCACAAGAAAAATAAATGAAAATTTCAGATGTCCTAAGGTGACTTCATCAAGCATCAATTGGGACTAACAATTACCCTCAACATAAATGCATTATCAACAACATCATTCTATGACATTTTGAGTTCCATAGTTCTAATGTGACATAAAAGCATCGAGAGTTGACTCAATTCATCAAGGAAGCTCTCTCTCTTATGTAGGTCATTGTGGATCCAAAACTCCTCCTCCTCTACTTTCCATGAGCAAATCTGACTTTATAGAATGTGGCACACAAAACAAGGAATGTAAATAAGTGCGCTCATCACTCTCAAAAAATGCCACAAGTCCGGCTCTAAGTACCATAAGCTTTTCCCTTATGTAAATCACCACTAATGTAAGTTCACTCAACTTTAAATCATATAGGGCTTTAGCGGGATGTAATGAAGGCTTTTTGGATCAAGGTAGGACATAATGAACTATGATGGTTTCATCTTTCCTTAAGCACTCCATTTTCTCATTTCAGTTCATACTTTCTTGACTCTTTGAGTCATTTTCTTCTTCCTCAGGGGAGCTAGAGAGACATATTGTCACTCTTTCTTGTTCATGACAATCATTTTTCTCCTTTCTCATCATTCCATGACTTTCAACATTGTTTTCTTTTAATCCCTTCAACCTTTTTTTATTTTTGACATATTTTTTTAACTCTGCATCCTTTTCTTTACCTTTCCTTTTCATAAATTCTTCTTGTTCTTTGTACCTTTTATCACTTTGAAATTCCTCGTCTCTCCCCCAAACATATGTTTTTTTTCTAATTGCTCATCATGAATGATAAGGAAAGATTGGGTGCCAAGAGAGGGTCATTATAAAACGGATGAAGGCTTGTAATGTGGCTATTGAATGAAAAAGGCTTAGGCTCAAATGGGTTGACTAGGTATATAATATTGGTAGGATACGAAAGCTTTCACAGGTCAAATGGGACCAAGGAGAGCCTTCAATCACTTCTCAAGTCGGGCTACACTTAGAATTTTGCCTAGACAAACATTCAGGGAAAGTTCTAGACTTATTGGCACAGGACATGGACTTGCAATTCAATACCCCACCTCTCAAGCTAATGGATTGTTAAAGAGAACAGAGTCGAAAGCCCACAACAACCCTAGCTAAGATTGAAGATCACAAATGGCACAAAGAAACCACTTGATGATAGTTTTAGTCAACTCAAGAGTCTAAAGCTCACAACTAGAGCTATTCTTTGTCAATCAACTTGTTTCTAACCATGAGGTTTGTCAACGACGGTGATCTCTTCGACAACTTTAATTTTTTCGGGGTTGATCTCGATCCCCCCTATTTGACACCATGAAACCCAGGAACTTTCCCGAGCCAATTCTGAAAGCGCATTTCTCAGGGTTGAGTTTCATGTTGTATTTTCTCAGAACCTCGAACGTTGCCTGCAAATTAGTCAAATGGTCCTCTGCGCGCTGGGACTTAACTAACATGTCATCAATGTAAACTTCCATTGATTTACCTATCTTTTTCTCAAACATTTTATTAACTAGGCGTTGGTATGTATCTCCCGCATTTTTATTCGGAAGGGCATTACATTGTAACAATATGTTCCATACTTGGTGATATATGAGGTCTTTTCCTGGTCCTCCAGGTTCATTTGAATTTGATATTTCCCGGAGTAGGCATCGAGAAAGGTAAGGATCTCGTGGCCGGTCGTGGCATCGATCATACGATTGATGTTAGGCAGCGGAAAAGAGTCTTTTTGGCATGCTTTGTTCAAATATTTTTAATCTATGCACATACTAAGTTTGTTTCCTTTTTTAGGAACTACGACCACATTGGCTAACCATTCAGGGTATTTGACTTCCCGAATGGACCATATTATAAGGAGTTTAGTTACCTCTTCCTTTATGAAGGCGTGCTTCACCTTGGACTGAGGCCTTCTCTTTGGCTTTATCTGTTTGAACTTGGGATCCAGGCTCAATCGATGAGTTGTAATCTCGCGCGGGATTCCTGTCATATCTAAATGGGACCAAGCAAAAAAATCTATGTTATTGATAAGGAATTGAATGAGTTCTTTCCTGAGTTCGGAGGTTAATCCCTTCCTCGGGTATACCTTCCGTTCGGATAGATACACGATCAATATCACCTACCCCAGCTCCTCGACCATTGACTTCGCTGCATCTGATTCCTCGGGAACGATGAAAGCTCGAGGAGTAAGGAAATCCTCTTCCTCGTCCCCGATTACCTGTTCCTCAAACTCGATCGAGGCTGGGGACGATGATTGCTATTTAGCTATCTGCTTGTCTTTGATGTTCAATTTCTCTCAAGTCGGAGGTGCTGGTGTCGAATCATGAACTGCAAACATCTCATTTGCTGCGCGTTGCTCTTGTACACAGCTTTCACACCATTTTTTGTCGGAAACTTCATCATTTGGTGAATGGTCGATGGTACCGCCCTCATGTTATGCATCCACGGTCTTCCGAGCAATGCATTGTAATTAATGTCACCTTCGATGGCATGAAACTTCGTGTCCTTATGGTCCCGACTACGTTCACTGGTAGTATTATCTCCCCATTCGTTGTTTCACTGGCCATGTTGTAGTTGTCAGGACTCGAGATGCAGGCACAATTTGATCTAGCAGTCCGAGCTGCTCTACGACCCTTGACCCGATTATGTTTGCTGAGCTACCTAGATCCACAAGAACACGTTTAACTTGAATTTTATTTAGTAAAATAGAAATTACCGGGGCGTTGTTGTATGGCTGAGAGAGGCCTTCTATCTCCTCGTCGTTGAATGTAAGGGTGCCTTCGGGTACATAGTCTCGGGTCCGTTTTTCCCTCGTAATTGACACTTTGGTGCGTATGAAAACAGGTCCCTGTGGGATGTCGACCCCACCAACGATCATGTGGATGATATGTTGAGGTTCCCCTCGCTCATTCTTTCTATTGGAGTCTCTTTCTCTGAAGTGATTCTTGGCCCTATCACTGAGGAATTCTCGAAGATGGCCTTCGTTGAATAACCGAGCTACCTTTTCTCTTAATTGTCTGCAATCTTTGGTTATATGGCCATGTGTACCATGATATTTACACATCAAGTTAGGTTTCCTTTGAGAAGAGTCAGTTTGTATAAGTCTGGGCCACCTGGTGTCTTTAATCCTTCCAATGGACAAAACAATGCCCGAGACATTGACGCTGAAGTTGTACTCCGATAATCGAGGTGCTTCAGCTGGTCCAGTGTGTTTATCAAACCCATTCTTACTCATGAGTCCCCGAGGGTTCTGCCCTCGATCGGTTCTTCGATCATTCCAGGATGAATTGCGTCCTGACCCGCTATTCCTTCGCTCTGCAACATATGGCTGATATCGTTCCTTGTTCGACCTCGATTCCCTGTCGGTATCCCTCGAATATTTCACTTCCAATTTGTTCGGATAGACTAAACTCGAGGGTGCTCCCAACTAGTCATCCTATACCCTAATCTTTGACTGATATCGATTGTGCATCACGTCCGCCCAAGTCACGGCATGGTACTCAATCAAGTTTTGCTCAACTGACGTGGTGGTATCGATCTCCGCTCGTTTAACCCCTTGGTGAAAGCTTGAACGGCCCACTCATCGTATATCGGTGGTAACTCTATTCGTTCCATCTGAAATCGGGACACGAACTTCCTCAACATTTCATTGTACCTTTGTTTAATCTTGAATACGTCCAATTTCCTCGTTGTAACCTTTATAGCACCAGTGTGTGCCTTTACAAATGAATCTGCTAACATGACGAATGAATCCATAGAGTTCGGGGGCAAGTTGTGATACCAAATCATTGCTCCCTTAGACAAAGTTTCCCACAATTTCTTCATCAAAACGGACTCAATCTCATCAGCCTCTAAGTCGTTTCCCTTTATACCGCATATATATATATATATATATATATATATATATATATATATATATTAGGATCGATGGTCCCATTATATTTAGGTATGTACGGCATGCAGAACTTCTTTGGAATAGGCTTCGGGGCCGCGCTCGGGATAAAAGCATTTTGCATGAACTTTTTGGAATCCAAACCCTTTAAAATTGGAGGTGCTCCTGGTATCTGATCGACTCAAGAGTTGTGTGTCTCCACCTTTTTGTCGTTATCTTCGATTCCTTTTTTCTCCTGACTCGATTCTTTTGGTGAGCTCTTCGAGCATTCTCATGATCGTAGGGTCAGACTGATCCATTATCATTTGACCTTTCTGGTACCGACTCAGTACGACGAGTGATTTCTGGCTTAACCATGCTCGGAGTTTTTTGTTGACTTTGTAGCTGAGCGATAACAATCTACTGTGCTTGTAACATTTCGAAGATCACTTGGAGGCTAACTCTCCATCTCCATGACCTTGTGTTCCTTGACCACCAGGTCGTACCTCCCCGCGTACACTTCCTTTGATTTGCTCCTAAGTCCGCGTTTAGAGCAACACGTGAACCAACATCGATTGGCTCTACAATTTGTACTACCCTGGGGTTAATCGGTGGTACACCAACCCCTGAAGCAACTACATTTTCATTTTCACCATGGAATCCGAGACCATCACTGCCGTGTACGGGTGTGTTTTGTGAGTTTGACATGTTTTAACCTGAAAACAAAGAATCTTTGATAGAACAAGTGTGAAAATAACGTGTGTTATCGAAATCAGTACTGAAATAATCACTATTATCTTTAGCCCTACGGTGGGCGCCAAATTGTTTACCCAAAAACTCGAGTAACAATTAAACTTATAAAGAGGTCTTAAAGATATGTGATTTAGTCCAATACTAATTCATAAAAAAGAAGATAAATGTACGGATTAAGTGAGCAAGTTAAGCCAATGTATGAGCAGGCCTCGACCTCGAGCCAAGATAACCCCGAGATGGACTAGGATGAACAATAGAGCAAAGTAAAGAGAAAATAATAAAGCCAAAGAACAATTCTGATGAGATATGAGCACAAAAGTAAGAGTGTATATTCTTTGCCAATGATTGATGATCTTTACAAATGAATGGGCTCCCCTTTATATAATAAGGGAGTCCCAAATAAGGTACATTCCTATTTCTAGAAAGGAATCTAATTTGTACAGTTGTTTAACCACCTTGTACGAATTCGTACAAATATGTTCCGGGATTTACGCCTTGATCTTTGTGCCATTGAGACAATATCACCCATTCTATTATAAACCCATAATGGAATTATCTCGAGGTAGGTCACACTCGGCCCTAGTATCGTGTGCTTCGTTCCTCGAGCCTTTCACTCCATCGTCAGGTTCGAGCTCGATCTACTGATCTCGCTTGACCTAGTTCAAACTCGGGCTCGGAGTGGCTCCTCTACCTCAAAAAATTGGGCTTACCTGATTTCGACCGTATACACAGGCATCCTTAAAATAGACACAATATCTAATTCCTTTAGTCCTTTAACGAGCTGCTTTATAAGTGACTTTGCCTCTTCATCAAAACCTACCACTACATCATCATATCCCGGAGTTATCTCAACTTCCTGTGGGACAAGATCTGGTGCTTCTTATCTGATAAGGACTTCAACTTCTTGCACATGTAACTATTCTACTTTATCATTGACAAGCTTAATTTATGTTGTGGTCTTACAATAACAAATGTTGATACCAAACAGGATAATCTCCCATAACCAGGCAATCAATTATGAGTTCTGCCTGGTATGCTTGAGATATCACTTTTGTCCTAAGATCATGTTTCTTCACCTCCTCAAAAGCATGTTGTTGCTTCAAAACTTTCTCCAACAAGGATCTTAAGAGAGATAAGTCCTCCTGATCTTATGCAATAAGATCCGTGACAGCAGAATCACACTTTCCATCTTGCAGTAGCTCTTTTAGATAGCTAAAGATGGAGTCAATAATGCCTAATCCATTTGTCCTAGGGAAATTATATTTTGATGACAATGGAGATTTCAGAATCATGTCTTTTAGGTCTTTCATGAGAACTTCAATATTTTTCAGTAAGTCAGAGAATACCAAGTTAACTTATGCTGCTTTGTCAACAGAGAAAGAGTAAGCAACAAAAGCTAGCTCAGTAATAAGACCTTCATCGCGAGTGAGTATATCACTCAATTTTCCCTGGTCAACGTATGGATCTTCAAGGGATAAATAAGCAATGTTAGCAATTGCTTTGATGATTGACAAATGCTTTCGGCTTGATTCTTCATAGGCGGAAGCATCATGGAACATGCCTCACTATTTGATAACTTTGAATGGTTCTTCAAGAGAAAATGAACGAAATCTTCAACAAATTTTATCACATCCTGGTTGTATTTGTTTTTAGACTTAACCAAACATCTTAGAGCCCCTGTATATATTTTCATGACTTGCGAATCAATGGGCTTGACCTCTTGCAAAACGTTGGAGATCTTAAGAATCAAGCGAGATGCCAGGTCTTCGTCCATTTCTTCCACATAACATAGATAACAGATGTAAGCAGCATTCCGAGTGACAACCTCCATATGATTAAAGAGAATTCTGGATTTCTCTAATTCCATGCTTGCATCTTTTATGAATCTGAGGAAGGTTTTGAGATACTTTAGATTTTCTTCAAGGACTAGAAGCTCTTTATTTAGATGATCAAACTTGTTCAACTCTTTCTTGTTTTTGAAAAGATCCTTCACATTCAGAAGAATGTAGTCGATGAACTTATGAAACAATGGACTGCATAAATTTGGTAAACGCCACCTTCCTGGATCCAGTGAAAGGAGAAACTCATAACCTTCTTTGACTTCGGCAGAAGATAAGACTGCCCTTGGACCTGAAACAGTATCTCCAACTTGCATTCCATGTCCTCTCAACCTCCTATCCTTAATCCTCCCTTTTTGAGTTGCCCAATACAAAAATGTATCAAGAAATCTTCTCTCTATTTCAGACATTTGTTCTCTCGCAGAGTTGTCTTCAGAATAGCATAGACAGGTCTGCAAGTAAGAAATTAAAAAGAAATCACATTCCAGGACCAAACATGAGCTTATAACATTTTTTTCCTACTGTATAAGCATGTAATGCTTGATGACAACTAACAAATAATATTCAAGGAAAAAATAAAGGATAAGTTCTGCTTTTACATTGTTTTGGTGCATAAACTAGGATAAGTACCCTGTATAATATGCAAAAAGTGATCGTACTTTACCCTGTAAACTAATCCATACGTTATATCTGAAGTCACAATGCGTATTGTAATTCTACACAATACAATTAGGCAACTAGGAAAAAAGTAACCTCGACAATATCAAGGGAAAAAATATCACAAAATTGCTCAGAAGATGGGCATTTCATACGAACTAGAGAAGTTTCCACAAGTCATAAAAAGTAGTGAATCTGATAAATTAAGTGATGCATTGGTATATCTAATCACAGCCATGAATAGAAAGCAAAATATGAGAATTACTTGAATTTTCAGAAGGATTTACACTTACTATGTATGATGAGTCTTTCTGAACTAAATGTGACAAAAATATATTGACCAACAAAGAGCTGGATAAGTTGCCAAAGAATGCATTATATAGGAAGGTTTGACCAGCACTAGAATTTCTCTCTTGGATCTAAGAACAAATATTTCAAAACTACTGTGACTTTAGCAGCTTATTCTAATGGATCCACATTAAACATACATGAAAAAAACATTCTCAGATAGGATCTGGATGGAAAAATTTACATGAAAACCAGAATGTTTTGTGACAATAAGGATTCAATCATTGTGCTAACAATTGAAAAATCATAATCAGTGGTGGAAGCAGGATTCCCGCTTATGGTCTATGTCAAGGGAATTCACAACATAATATATAGAGGTAAAAATAGATTTTGTCTCATTTATGCTGTGTAATTTTTCGGCAATTCGCCCCCTAAATCTGCCCCTGATCATAACACTCCTAGTTGTTATTGATCAGAAAGAAAGTATGAGCTAATAGAAAGAATTTGTGAACTAAAACTGAAGAAATGCAAACCTGGATGATTGTTGTGTTCTTCTTCTTATTATTATGATAAAAAAGCTGCAAGAATGATCATGGACCTGCAACAAATTAAGTTAGAACAAATGCAAGAATTACCCGCCAAAATAGGTGTGATGACCCGATAGGTCATCTTATAAATAAAACCTAATTTTATGATCCAAAACCTTTAGAAGTCATGTTTTTGCCTTTCTGATTTGCGTGCGTAGTCCGGACGTCTTTCCGGAAAGCTTTTAGGTTAAAAACAAAAAATTTTGCCTAAAAACTTCATATGAGTTGGCTTCGGTCAACATTTTTTGGTAAATAGACCGGGATTCATATTTTGACGGGCCCAATGGGTCCGTATCGTGATTTGGGACTTGGGCGTATGCCCAAAATTGAAGTCGGAAGTCCCTAGCCTGAGATATCGGACTAAGTCGAAATTTAAAAGTTGAAAGCTTAATGAAATTGAAGTGTTTGACCAAAGTTTGAATTTTTGGATAACGGGTCTATATTTTGGTTCCAGAACCCGGTATACGCCCAATACCATAATTATGACTTGTCTGTGAAATTTTGTGTAAAACATAATTGATTTAACGTGATTTGGACGTCCGATTGTGAAAATAGGAATTTCAAAGTGTTTTTGAAAATTTCATGTGATTTGGGACTTGAAAATTTGACGTTATTTGGACGTCCGATTGTGAAAATAGGAATTTCATGAAAATTTCATGTGATTTTGGTTTAGAGCCCCGAGGGCTCGGGTGAGTTACGGATAGGCTACGAAGTGAAAATTGGGACTTAAAACATTGTTGGTGCATCTGATCAGGTGCATGCCTCTGATTGCGCATTTGCGAGATTAGGCATAGCCATTGCGAACCGTGCAGGTTCCGCAAATGCAAAGGGAAGCTGGGTCAACAATTTTCGCATTTGTGAGTTTTCCTTCGCATTTGCGAAGGTAGTCTGGGAAGGGCAGTGATCGCAAGTGCGATCATTTGCGAAGATTCAAAGGTCGCATTTGCGAAGGTGACATAAGTGTGAAGGGCTTCACATTTGCGATGACTTCGCATTTGCGAAGCTTAGGTTGCAAATGCGACATCTGCAGATGTGTAAAAGTGATTTTTGACAGGATATTTCTCCCATTTTTCAAATTTTCAAATCCTAGTACCTTAGAGGCACTCCAAGACTGATTCTTCCCCAAAACTTTGATACGTGATCCTAACCCACTTTCTTTCAATTTTTCATCACATTTCATGAATTTCCAGCCTAAAATATAGGATTTCTGTGGTAGAAATTGGGGGTTTGGGTAGAATTAGAGATTTTTGGGAAAATGGGATTTAGACATCAATTTGAGGTCGAATTTCAAAACTAATTTCATAATCGGGCTCGGGGGTGAATGGGTGAATCGGTTTTTGTCCGAACCTCGAGTTTTGACCAAGCGGGCCTAGGGTCGATTTTTGACTTTTGCGGGGAAGTTTGGGAAATCTTAACTTTTGCAATGTAATTGATTTCTTTAGCAATATTTGATGTTATTAGGTTAGTTTTGGATAGATACGAGTGGTTTGGAGGTGGATTCTAGAGGAAAAGCGGTAATTGAGCATTGAGAGTCCTGTGGAGCGAGGTAACTCTTGTGTCTAACCCTGACTTGAGGGATTAAGAACCCTTGACCTATTTGCTATATGAAATTCATGTGAGCGGCGCATATGTGAGGTGGCGAGTACTTATGCGCTGCCAATTTATCTGTCTTGCATGTTTCTTTCCCGTTCTTCTTATATTGTTTATTATACCGCTTTAATTGTTACATGCTTTATTTGTATTTCCATGCCTAATTGATACTTGTTAGACATTGTTTCTCCTTGTTGAAGGTATTAGTTATCCCGTAGCTTCATTGTCTCCTTTTATATGCTTAAGTTGTTTCATTGGTGCTTTTAATGATATATTCTGGATTAGTCCTGCTGAGTAGTATTACTTGTGTAAGGTTTTATAGAGTATAAGCTTCCCGGTTACTTGGTTTTGAAGTTTAAATATTGTGAGGGGTTTTGTGTTGAATTTGTGATATTCATGTACTTACTAAATAATTGATACTAATATGGTGGGATCGGGTTGCGCGCCGCAACAGGTGGAATAAGGGTTGTATATTGAGGAGGAATAAGGGTGAATTGATATTATACGGTGTTATCAGGTTGCACGCCGCAACAGGTGAAATAAGGGTGAACTGGGATTGTGTTTATTGTTATATGGTGGAATCGGGTTGCACGCTGCAACACTTTTATTTATATTCTGTTATTTATATTATTAAGACGAAATAAGGGAGGATTATGCTACGTACGGGGGGATCGGGTTGCGCGTCGCAACAACCTATATGTTTATGCTTTTCTTTGACTGTGTTAGTTGTACGGTAGTTTTGAATTGCACTTAAAGATTGGTTATAGATGAAAACTAATGCAATACGTTGGGTACTATATTTACTTCTTGCAAGTTGCTGTTTTCACTTTATTCTATCTTTTTTTTTTGTTTTTATCATTCACCATATGCATATTATATTGTGCGTATCCCGCCGCAGCCTCGTCATTCTTTCGTTGAGGTTAGGCTCGGCACTTACCAATACATGGAGTCAGTTGTACTAATACTGCACTCTACACTTCCTGTGCAGATTTTGGAGCAGGTTGTGGCTGATCGAGAGGTTGGCTCTAGACTTCACAGCTAGGAGACCCAAGGTAGTCCTGTTGGCGTCTGCAGGCCTTGACGTCCCCTTCTATACCCCATACTTACTGTTTTTCCTTATTTCACAAACAATTGTATTTCCTTTCAGACAAATACTTATAGTAAAATCTTATTATGTTCGTGAATTGTGACTCCGGATTCTGGGTAGTAATAGTATGTAATTAAAGTTGTTATTTATATAGTTTCGCATTTATTTTTATTTAATTATGGCTTGCTTATTGGTAATCACTCAAAGGTAATGAATTTGCTAAATAACCTCTAACGTTGGCTTGCATAGCAAGTGTAATGTTAGGCGTCATCACGGTCCCGACGGTGGGGATTCTGGGTCGTGACAAGTTGGTATCAGAGAACTAGGTTTCCTAGGTCTCACAATTCATGAACGAGCTTAGTAGAGTCTAAGGGATCGGTACGGATATGTCTGTACTTATGTCCCAAAGGCTATAAAGTTTAGGAACAAATTTCACTTTTATTCAACTCTGTCGTGCGACTTTGTTTTCTCAATACTAATTGAACTCTCCTACTCTTATTCTCTCGCACATGGCAAGAACGCGTACCGCTTCTTCAGTTGAGAAACAATCAGAGTCTCCAGCCGCAGCTCCTACGAGGGGCAGAGGTCGAGGCCGAGGCCGTGCCAGAGTCCGAGGCAGGGGCAGGACTCAACCCAGAGCCCGAGCAGCAGCCTCATCAGTGGAGCCTCAGGTAGAGTTTGATGAGGAGGTTCCAGCTCAGACTATTCCTGTCGGGCCAACTCAGGTCCCAGAGGGGTTCATTTCCACCCCAGTGCTTTAGTATGTTTTGGTCCATTTGGTGGGCTTTATGGAAAGTGTGGCCCAGACTGGAGCATTTCCCATGGAACCAGCCGTATCTCAGGCTGGAGGAGGAGCCCATACTTCTTCTACTCACACTTCGGAGCAGATGGCTCCCCAGTTTCATACTCCAGCAGCTTATCCAGTTGGAGTAGTTCAGCCGGTTGTTGCGACACAAACCATTGATGGGTCAACTATGTCTTCTGAGGATTTGAGGAGATTGGATATGTTTACCAAGCTCTTCCCATTCCATTTCAGTGGTGCTACTTCAGAGGACCCCCAGGAGTATCTTGATAACTGTCATGAGGTTCGTCGGAACATGGGTATATTGGAGACCAATGTGGTCGACTTTGCTGCTTTTTAGATGACTGGTTCCGCCAAGAAATGGTGGAGGGATTATTTGTTGACTAGACCAGCTGGGTCGCTTGCTCTTACTTGGGACCAGTTCACTCATCTCTTATTAGAGCAGTTTCTGCCCATTACCTTGTGGGAGGAGCACAACCGTCATTTCGAGCGCCTCTAGCAGGGCGGTATGACTGTTACTCAGTATGAGGCCCGGTTTGTGGATTTGGACCGTCATGCTCTTCTTCTGCTTCCTACCGAGAGATAGAGGGTGGGGAGGTTTATTGAGGGACTTGCTCAGCCTATTAGATTGCAGATGGCTAAGGAGACTGGGAGCGAGATTTCTTTTCAGGTGGTTGCTAATGTCGCTAGGCGAGTCGAGATGATTCTTGGACAGGGAGGTCAGACAAGAGACTAAGGGTGGCTAACGGGTCGGGCCCGGGCCAAACGAGCCAAGTGGGCCGGGCTAAACTGGCCGTGGGCTATGCGGGACCGGGCTAAACAGGCTATATGGGTGGAACCGGCCCCCCACGGGCCTAAGCCCACATGAGCCCAGGCTAAGCGGGCCGGGCCCGCGGGCCAAACGGGCCTAAATGGGTCTGACCTATTTTTTTTAATTTTTTTTTATGTAAGGCAATTTCTTGTAAATCTTTGGGATATAAATATTGTAATTCATATTTAAACACAATAAATAGTAAGTTTCTTCAAATTAATAATAATAGTACTTCAAACTTGCACTAATATTGCATAATAAATTAATAGTACTTCAAATTAAATTAAGAAACTATAACATTACGAATGTCTTGAAAACGCCTAAGACAACTCTTTATTATATGCCTCCTTAAAGAGCCCATTCCGGTCAACTTTGGACGCCAAGTGTAGACACGACCATAGTTCTTGCACTTTACTATGTAAAATTCTTCATTTTCTTTTACCACATTATAGTGTTCCCGAATAAATGGGTTATTTCTAGAACCACCNATTATATTTATATTATCTAAGGCAATTTATTGTAAATTATATTATATAATTATGACTTATGTCCTGTAATTCAAGTTTAAGCACAAAAAAAATAGTAAAGAGATATTCAAACTTGCACTTATTATAAATTATATTATATAAGTGTGATTCTAGAGTTACAAAATATTTGTTATGTAATTATATTATATTATATAAGACAGTTTATTGTAAATTATATTATATTATATAAGACAGTTTATTGTAAATTATATTATATAATTATGACTTATGTCTTGTAATTCAAGTTTAAACACAAATATTCAAGGAAATGTCTTATAATTTTTATTAATACGACATTTAAAAAATTGACAATATCTTTCTTAGTCTTCCTCCCCCCAATGGAATGAGCACAGCTAAGGTACTAATACCACCATTAAAAGGGAAAAAAACTAATCAAGATGTGCCAAAATACAAGTTACATATTAATCTACATATTATCTCTAACAAATTTCATAAATCCTTCAAGGTTGGGAGGAATTTCCGTTGGTGGTGGCGGAAAAGAAGCTTGTTCATCACCGCTTCCGGGCGAAGCAGTATCCTCCGCAAGTTCCGCTAGCATTTCTTCATAAGCTTCGTCTATATCCGGTTGTGATTCAGCAAGTCCAAAATTTCTTCTTTCCGACCGGATCCAATCTCTAAAGAGTACTGATTTTTCTAAGCTCTCCCTCATAGAAACACTATGATCACCGATTTGAAGTCTCGCTTGGCTGAAAGCGCTCTCCGATGCCACTGTTGAAGCTTGAATACTTAAAATATCTC
>ML268326.1:0-31957 GCA_005239495.1 Nicotiana undulata | reverse complement strand
TTTATGTACTCTTAGAGGCTTGTAGACATATGTCGTGTACATAAAGGATGGTACGGCCTTGTCGGCCTATGTTTTGAGTTTATAAAGGATTGCGTTGGCCTATTAGGCCCGTATGTCATGTGTATGTAATAATATAATAAGAAAGATACGCTACGTTGGTACTGGGTTGGGTAAGGTACCGGGTGCCCGTCACGGCCCATCGGTTTGGGTCGTGACATAAATTCATGGAGGTGAGAGGGTGAGAGAATCAAAGAAAATGAATTTCGTCGAAATTCGACATTTTGGGGTAAAATACAGGCTAAGCCATAATACCCCTTATTTATGGACTAGTGCCATACAAGGTACCACATGAACATAACAGAAGGGTGTGCAAAGTTTATTAAAAGAGAGTAGTATTTTAAGTAATTTGAGATGATTCCTAATTATTTGATAATTATTGGCTTAATGATAAATTAACCATGTAATTAAGGAGTTGTGGATAATTGTAGGAGGGGACAATGCCCCCTACGTGGAAGCAAGTAAAGGAGAATTGAAAATGAGTAGGCTTTGGGCAATCTACAAGACAACACATGGAAAGAGGTGGCTTAATACTTATCCTACGGTTGACTTGGATTAGTACAAATTCTTTCTGTAAGTTATACAAAATGCCAAAAGGCAAAGAAATGTTATCTTCAATGAACATCAAGAAACCAAATAGTGACAACTAATTCATGCCTAGAATCACATCAAAACCAACCATATGAACATTTATGGTGACAACTAATTCATGCCTAGAATCACATCAAAACCAACCACACTAAGCAACAAGAGATCAACTCTCATCTCTAATCCTCTAATAGTCACCACACACGACCGATACACACGGTCCACAACAACAGAATCACTGACCGGCATAAACATATGAACATTTGTAGCTAAGGAATCAGGGGGAATATCCAAATAATGAGCAAAGTACGATGATAGGTATGAATAAGTGGAACCAGGATCAATCAATATGGAAGCATCTCTGTGGAATACTGAAAAAATACTTGTGATCCCTGTATCTGAAGCAACAGCCTCTGGCCTGGCGGGAAGGGCATCTATTGAGCGTAACCACCCCCGGATCGACCTTCCTTTCTAGAGCGACCCCGAACATCCTGAGCCCCACCCCGAGCTGAATAAGCGGGTGGTGAAGTAACTGGTGCGACTCATATCCAGACCTCTCTGCTGAACTATACCTCCCATAAGACGGGGACAATACCTCCCCACATGCCTCAACTCTCCACAGTTGAAAAAACCTCGATCTGACAATGGCTACGGGGAATGAATCAGACCCTAAGAACTAGAATAACCACTAGAAGAACCTGGTACAGATGTACCTCAAACTGATGGAGCATGGGATTAACTCTAAGCTAGGAGGGCACTAAAAGATGATTGACCAAGACGAGCACCATGGATAGCTCATGCACCATGATGAACTACACAAGCCATCTTAGTGGGCTTATAAGAACGACCCCTGGTGTGATGAGACTGCGCTCTAGATGAGGCACTGCTGAAACCACCTGAACTATGAGGCCTCTTGGCCTCCCTCTCCTCTCGTAACTTATTGCGAACCAACTCTAGACGTCTAGAAATATAACCCACCTTGTCAAACTTCGCATCTGTCACAATCTCCTGAGTCATGATTAGACGAAATCCATAGTTGAGTCAATCAATGAACCTCCTAATCCTCTCCCTCTCAGTCGGAACCAACCATACTACGTGATGAGTCAACTCTAAAAATCTCATCTCATGTTGAGTCACTAACATACCCTCATAGCATAGCTACTCAAACCGCCTACGCAATTCCTCTCTATGAGTACGTGGGACAAACTTCTCTAAGAAGAGAACTGAGAACTCGTGCCATGTAAGTGGTGCAACGTCGTCTATCCAGATCAACTCATAGGCCTCCCATCATCTGTGGGCTACCCCAGCTTAAAAGTAGTAAATGAAACTCCACTAGTCCCCAAAATACCTGTCGTGCAAAGGATTTGCTGGCACTTGTCTATAAACTCCTGAGAATCCTCTGACTCGGCCTCACTGAACTTTGGAGCCTTGAGCCTCCCAAACTGCTTTAGTCTCTTCTGCTCCTCATCACTCATATGTAAGCCGACATAGGCATGAGTATCTCTAATTGGCTTGGGTGGTAGTACCCCCGCAGTCTAGAGTCCCTGAGCTACCTGCTCTAGAGTACGAGCGATGGGAGTTTGAGCACCTCCCCTAGCATGAGAAGTGCCTAGTACATCCGGAACCGAGACCTCCTGATCATGTCTCATGCATACGGTCAAAATCTAAGTTAGAGCCTCCTGAACGCCTGGGATTACAATGGGCATAGCCAGTGCCTAAGCTGGTCCCACATGCTCAACAACACCTGGTATATGCTCCTTAGCTGGAGAAACATGTGGTAATCCCATATCGAGGTGTAAAAATCTATCTCAGTATTAATGGAAAAATGTGATCAAAAGTTGCTTACCTCTTGAACTATGGTGAAATCCCCCTCAAACATTGCCCAAGCCGAGATCTTATAAGTGGGGATTTTGACTACTTATTTGCGCCTTTTGACTTTCGTTATAGTTCAAAAATGCTTAAAGGTATTCCCGAAAACTGATGAAATATGCTTACTTGTAGGAGTATTGGAAAATGAGCCAACGTGATGTAATTCAACTCAAGAAGGAGTTATTTTGAACAAGGACAAAGATCAAGCAAAAAGGCTAAAGTGAGGACTGCAGAATTCTGTCTACGGCCGCAGAACATGAAAAACAATCTGACAGTGCTGCAATGAAAAGTTCGGACTGCACAGTAGTTATGCGTCCACAGAAGTCAAGGTTTAGAGAGTTGGGATTTCAAGAAAATCAAGATCTGCGGAACACACTATAATTGTGTGGTCGCAGAAATCAAAGGTGCCGCCACACCCAGAATTGTGCGGTCCGCAGAACTCAAGAAGTGCAGCCGCATTTAAGAATTGTGCGGCCACAGAAACCACTCATGTCAAGAACTGCAGCAAAGTGCGGACAGCACACAGAATTGTGCGGACGCAGAACCTCCGAACGGGCAATTTCGTACGAAAATTTCAGCTGTGTATAAATAGTCTTTTTTGACGAAATTAGGTTAAGTTTTGAATATCTTAAAGTTGGTAGCCGTTTTTCTGTACTGTTTTAGGAAACTTTATGATTGCTTGTCAATTTTACATTGGATTTTCATCTCTTTATCATTTAATATGACTTTAATCATTTTTTCTCTTTTATTTTGTTCATCACCCACTATGAGTAGCTAAATTTCTAGTTAGGGTTGTGACCCAACCCTAGTGTAGGTACCTAATGGATGTTTGATTTAGGGCTTGTTTATGGTTGGGTGTGTAATATTTAGCCTAGTTCTTGCTATAATTATAGAATTAATGGTTGCACATATTTATTCAAGCCTATTTGAGTTAGTCTCTACTTGAGAAAGAGAGACATAGTCTAGGAAAACTTTGCTTAGAAGAAATTGGGATGAACTCAAGAAATTGATAGTTTGAATTAAAGGTTTGAATCGAGAGATAGTATAACCCGACTTGAGCATCTATCAACTATTTTTTGCATTACCCATTTGGACTTGAGAAAGTCAAATTGGGCAAAACCACTCTATTACCGAGAGGTATTGAGTAGGTAATTATGTGTTGATTGCTATAATATACCGTGACCAACGAAACCCGCTCTAAAGCCCACAACCCGTTAGGCAAACACCTAGGTTGAAGTCACAACCCTAAATCTTTTACTTGAAAAACAACACCAAAAATATCATTCTCTAGCTTTACATCTGCAAACCGTAGCATAATTTAGAAGTAGACTTAAAACAAAGTTTGTGGAACTGCATCTTAGATACTTTACGCGCTTATTCTAAGTATATACCTAATCCCATCTACGCTCCCTGTGGAATCGATCCCGACTCCCAGTTGGGTAATTATTATTGTAATCGACCGCTTCACAACCCCACACCGAGGTGTGATTTTTGGCGAGACCAATATCCACGGATCCAAAATAAAGAAATTGGCTCAAATACTTATCTATATCATTCTGCACAATGATTCTCGCTTTTGCGGCCCATCTTTTTTGGAAATTCCTTTGCTTTTACGACAATCATTAAAATCCCAACCTGTCGCTTTTGCGGTCCAAGGTCCGATCCTACAGAACTACATCTGTGTAAATCCCCTGCTTCTGCGACCCCAGCTTCCCTTGACCAAAATCCACATCTGGCCACTTCTTCAGCTCTAAACCTTCGGCCAATTCCTCGCATGTGCTGTTACACCTGAATTGAACCCAACTGATTTTCTCCAAGTCCAAACGTCATTCCAATTTCAAGCTGAATCACACCTGAGACCCCCTGGACCCCATCCAATACATACCAACACATCCTAAAACAGGGTACGAACTTAGTCAAACCCTCAAATCATAACAAACAACATCAAAAACACGAATCGTACCCCAATTTAAGCCTATTGAAACTAATGAATTTCCAACTCCTAAAATCGATGCTGAAACCTATCAAACCAACTTCGATTAACGTCAAATTTTGCAAAAAAATCATAAATAATACAACGTACCTACTCCAACTCCAAGAAACAACACTACTAGAAACCTTCCTAAAACCGTCCATAAATACCGACCGAAATCGTTTGGCAACCTAGAAAACCCGACTAATTTTTGACCGACTTTAATTCATCAAATTAGGTTGGTCGGTAATAAATAGACCAAAGTCGGTCGAAATTTCCGAGAGATTTCGATCGGTCAATAAAATTTCACAACGACCAAAAAAGAAATTATCTGCCGAGAAAACTGACATAAGTCAGTCGGTATTTTAGTTATTCAATTAAGCATACACTGCCTAGGAATCAAATCGGGGTCTGCATTATGACAGAATACTATTCTACCACTAGACCATTAGTATATTTTGATTTAAGACTATCATTTATTTTATTTGTACAATTAATTGCATTTTAACGGGAAAATAGCCGACCGATTTCGATCTATTTTATTAAAAATATAAAATGACCAACTGAAATAATAGAAATCGTAATAACTGATCGATTTCGGTAAGCTTTTTGAATATTAATTTTAATTTATTTTATATGAAAAACTGACCAAAGTTGATCAGTTTCTTGATAACTGAACCCTAGTCAAAACCTAAGTCAAAAGGTAGATCTCGACTACCCATAGTCCCACGAGTCCAAATACGTGTTTGATTTTAAATCTCAAATTTACATTTTTTTAGAAGTATTAAGAAATCCCAATAATTTGTCTTCAAATCTCATGGATTAGATGTTAACATTCATTTATAATCATGTTAAAATGTCAAAATGACTTACCCAATAGCTTTATATGAAATCCCTTCCAAAAACTACCTCCCAGCGAGCATAGGGCTCAAAATATGATAAAATGAGACTAAGTCTCAAAATTCCAACATTTTATTCAGCTGTGGATGTTGCACATGTGGCCCGATGTTCGCAAATGCGACCCCTCACAAATACGAGAATGGAAAAGCGACCTGAGCAGCCCTGAGAATGTCTCAAATGCAAAGCAAAAGTAGCATTTTGGTCGCAAAAGCGACCTACCCCCAGTCGAGCCCCTCTTCACATTTGCGAGGCTGACTTTGCAAATGCGAAGCCTGCCTCCCCTCTATACCCTTCTTAATGTGTTATACATTTCGCATAAGCGGTACTCGCAAATGCGAATAATGCTCACATTTGCGATAAAAGCAGCACTAGCACACCAACATATATGAATCAAGTCCAAACGATTCTAAAACACGTCCAAAACTCACCTGAATCCTCGGGGCTTCGCGTCAAACATCCACACAAGTATAAAAAATCATATCAACTTGCTCGCGAGCTCTAAACACAAATTAACATCTTTATCCAAGAAGTTTACACCCAAATACATGGAATTCTCAATGAAATTCAAGAATCGCAACAAAAACTGACAAGCATGTGATTCCTACCAAACCAACTCAGAATGACACCAAAATTTGCAAACAAGTTCCAAATAACAAAACGGGCCTATTGCAAGTCCCAAAAAAAAATTCAAACCCGATAGCCCTAAATTCAACCTACGGTCAAACTTAGAAATTTTTAAACCTTCAAATTGCCAACTTTCGCAAAAAAATAGCCAATTCAATATTGCAACCTCCAATCAAAATCCGAACATATGCTCAAATATATAATCAACATACAAACCTATTGAAATCATTAAAATACAAATCCGAGATCGTTTACACGAAAATCAAACCTTAGTCATCTCTTTAACTTAAAACTTCTAAATTGTGAATTTCTCTTCCAAATCAAAGTCCCAACCTCTTGAACATCGAAACCAAAAAAACACAAAAATCGTATTACCTCAAATGAAGCTACTCAAAATATTGAACCACCAAACAAAACGCTAAAGCTCTAAACGACCAGACGAGTACAATTGAGCTCATGTACTCAGAAAGTATCTTGATTAACCTTAGTGAAAAAGTGACGAGGTTTTAAGTACATGTGCAGATAATAAGAAGGAAAATAAGGCAAGAGATATGTCGAATAATAGTAAGAACATCAATTGCAGAGCTATGGAGCAAGTTAACAACCATGGTAAACATACACAACCTTATAAACCATTTCTACGAAGGAAACAATAATCATGAAGTACGCGTAAGGATCATAACCAAATATCACTAACAAATACTGTTGTGGTGTGTAACCCGATCTCAAGTGTGTGTGTGTGTGTGTATGGTTAATTTAATTTATCTTTATTGAATTACTTATTTACAAGCATTCTTCAATTTATATGAGTGCACAAAAAACCTTTAACATGTTTATGATTAATTAAAGATATCTTTTAAGTATACAAAAAATATGTAATCTAGAGTAGTTACCTAAATCCTCTAATTAATCACAAGGCAAGAGATGTTCAGCACTTATAGACACCATAACTAATGCTAAACTCTTCGAATTATGTTTGGCACATGAATAACACAAGTTGCACACATGAAACAAGATAACAATTTATAAGAGAGTCATTATATAAGTTGTAACTTGTTAAATAAATTTCTTATTATACCATTCAACTTGTTAAATGTAACTTTAAAAACTTTCTCTCTCTAGAATGACTTTTCCTCTCAGGTAACACTGAAAAAATGATGAGGAAAACGAAGAATGGAGGGGGAGGGCAGCAACGTCAGGTAGAAAATTCAAGAAACAAAATGAGAAGAAATGGAATCACAGTCGGCTGATGCGAAGAATACGTGAAAAATCAATGCAATTCAAGGAATTGTTCCATTAGGGTTAAGCCAAGAATAAGCGATGACTCCAACAAAGACTCCTCTGGCTAAATTTGTTGAGAAATCAGGGGGATCCTGGACGGATAGGATAAAGGCGAAAATGACATATATGAGTGAGATGAGTAAGGACTAATTGAGCCCTAAAAAATTGATGGAGTAAAATTGTGGGAACCGCACTAGGAGAGGAGGGTTTAAAACTAAATTGTGAGGGAACGACTGGAGAAAATATCAATATTACTATGGAAGACATCAAATGAAATTGTATATTGGATACCAGTGGTGATATGCTATGTTCTGGGATCCAATCTCCCATCAACTGTAGTTGATGGAAATTTTCGTAGGATTTGGGGAGGATTAGGTATTGATAAGATCGCGCAAGTCAACAGAGGAGTTTTTTTAGTGTGTCCACACAAATGAAATCAAAACCAAAGTAATTGAGGAGGGAGTCTAGATGTTTGATAAAAATCCTATAGTGGTAAAGCCATGGGAACTAGACGTAGACGTGAGCAAAGAAAAAGTTGACAGAATTCCAGTGTGGATTACACTCAAGGGATTGGATATCAAATACTGAGGGAAGAATGCTCTTACAAAAATTTCATGGACCTCTAAATGCCGACAGAGCAACAACCAATAAGGAATGACTAGCATTTTCTTAGGTGCTAGTTGAAGTGTCAAAAATCAACATTACCCTACACAAGTCATGTTTGAGAATATGAGTTGGGGAAAATAGTGAAGCTAGAGGTGTACTATTAATGGAAGCCTACATTGTGTCCAAAATGTAAGAATTTTGGACATGAACTGCAAGATTATTGGAAGTTGTACAAGGAAAAAGCAGAAATAAGAGGGAAACAAATTGAGAAGGAGAAACAAGCAAGGCAGGTACCTACTCAAGCATATGGGAACAAAAAGGGAGAAAGCAGAACTAGTGACAAGGTGACAAGGAAGCAACCAAATTAAAACAATGCAATCCCTACAAAGATTGCAATTGATGTACCTGACAAGGCAATCCTACAAAGAATGCATTTGTTGTATTTGACAAGGATATGACTATAGAAGATCCAAGACTAGGAAAAACCAGTTCTTCTGACCCTGAGGGAGAACATGGTGTGGCTGGACCAGAACATGTGAGGTGTGAGGGTAATCTCCTGCCTAATGGATTAGATCAGATTCTGGAATGTCAGAGGACTCGACAAGCTAGATAAATAGAGAGATATTCATCTGTTTATTCATAACATTGGTGCTGGCTTGTTTTGTCTCTTGGAACTAAGATTAAGAGAGCCAAATCTCATAGAGCATCTCTTAATCTGTATGATGGATGGTTGTTTACAAATAATTTGGCACAACACCCATGGGGGAGAATATGGTAATTGTGGAATCTAATGATATATGAAGTATGCATACTGAGAACCACTTATCAACTAATTCATAGTGAAGTCAGACACAAAGGAACTGGAAAGAAACTCTATGTAACAATGATATATGCTTACAATGATATGGCACTTAGAAGGAACCTGTGGAAGGAGATAGTGGATATCTACAACCATACTCGAGGTCCATGGACTGTGATGGGTGATTTGAAGTGTTTTGTACAAGAAAGATAGGGTAGGCAACCTAGTGTCAATGGCTGAAACAAGAGATTTCAGGCACTGTTATGATACATACTGCTTCGAAGAGCCGAAATCAACAGGTGCCTATTAGACCTGAAACAACAAACTAAGTGAAGAAGAAAGAGTACTTAGCAAAATCGACAAAGTATTAGTAAACATGGACTGCTTATCACAGCTGACAGCTTCTATGGTCCACTATATGACTGAGGGCTTGTTTGATCATAGCCCAGCTATGATAAATTGGGAAAATAGAAACTAGAGGATCAACAGACCATTCAAGTACTTCAACATTTGGAGTATGGATCCTGAATTCAAGGTAAAAGTGGGGGATAGCTGGAACAATGAAATCAAAGGACCTATAGCCTGCTACAACACAGTGTATAAGATCATATCCAAAATGCTATGTGATAGTCTTAAAGTCATCATGCCAAGAATTATCTATGAAAATCAGAGTGCCTTTGTAGCCGGAAGAACAATCATGTAGAACATATTGATTTGCCAAGACCTAGCCAGATTATATAACAGGATAGCAGCAACCAAGAGCTGCTTGAACTAAATAGACCTTAAGAAGGCCTATGACTCCATAGAATGAGACTTTGTAGAGGAAATGTTACATGCACTAAATTTCCCTATGAAGTTCATAAGGTGGACCATGGAATGCATATCATCTACTCAGTATACTGTGGCTATAAGTGAAGGGCTATATGGGAGCAGAAAAGGGAAGAGAGTCCTGAGACAAGGGGATTCCATATACCCTTTATTGTTTGTCATATGTATGGAATATTTCACTAAAGTAATGAAGTTATTGGCACAACATGAAAGCTTTGGCTACCATACTAAATGCAAAAGCTTGCATCTCAACAATCTATGATTTGCAGACGATGTATGACTTTTTTACAAAGGAGAATTCCACTCTATCATGTTGATTCTAAGAGGGCTTCAAATATTTTCCAACTCTTCAGGGCTAACAATCAACACAAGCAAGTCCAACATATTTGTTGTTAAATGGAGACTCAAGAGATAGAGAGTTTATGTGAAATAACAAGCTACAACAGAGGGAGACTTCCCTTCAAGTACTTAGGTGTTCCAATATCATCTAAGAAACTATCAAAAATGGATTGCCAAGTGTTAGTGGACAAAATAACAACCAGAATAAGGAGTTGGGTACAAAGCACCTATCATATGCTGGGAGAGTGCAAATGATCAATGAAGTTCTGATGCATATCCACACATATTGGGCATCGATTTTTATACTCCACAAAGCAGTGCTCAAAAGAATAACGGCAATTTGTCGCAATTATCTATGGGATGGAAAGGTGGAAACAAACACGATACCACTAGTGAACTAGGACCTTGTTTGTCGATCAAGGAAAGAGGGAGGGATTGGGATAAAGGAATGTATATCATGGAATGAAGAAGTCATAGGGAAGTATGTATGGGACATAAGGCACTACAAGAAAAATGATCTTTTGTGGTGACCTTTCGTAGTGACCTTTATAGTAGCCACAAAAGTGATGGTTTCTGTGGCAACCCAAGTAACGTGTTAATAAACGTTATAGCATCAGTGGAGACCGTTGAAGTCGCCTTTGAAAGTATACATTCAATGACGACTATACTTAAGTTGCCACTAATTCCCTAATTCTGCATAGGCAAAAATCTTGTTCAGAAAGGTATTGTAGAGGCTTTTTAGAAATCGCCACAGAAAGAGCTCTTGTAGTGACAAAGTCGCCTCTATATCTTTTGTACAAAAAATTAAAAGTAAACAATGAGTGAATTTCCGAAATAATGAATCAACTCATGTTAATTCCAATTACCTTCAATCTCTTCAATTCCTACTCTCTCACGCCACTCTCTTCATTTGACTTCAACTTCAACACCACATTCATAAACACCCAATGATGTGAGATTCACTGATTCTTACCACTGAGAAGAGAACCCAGCACAAAGAACCCTAAATCATCTCTGAATTAGAACCCTAAACCCTATCCAACTCCTCTTTGCCCTGGCGATGTAGCCCTAGAAAGGTAGCTACAGCCTACAATCGGCAAACATATTTGCATCTTTTGGATATACAAGCCCCATCAGTGCTCATTAACGTTGTAAACAACATCGAGATATGGTACTTTACCTTCTTTCTTGTGTCACTTGTCAATTTTCTTATCCCTCAAGAATAGATCGGGACTGTTTCTGTGTTTTCTCTCAAGATCTAAATTTTGAAAGCTAATGTGGTGTGCATTGAAACCTAGAAGTGTCTGATGGTGTCTACCTGAAGAGCTTCGGTTGAAGCTTCAAGAGTTCTGTATTTTTTTAGAATGCCAAAATTGTACAAGGTTCATCTTTTCCTAGTTCAATCTTTTATTCCTCAAACTTAAACTCGGGAAAGAATATTTTGTATTTGTTTTTTCATTTCTTTCTATGTTTTAATTAGATTACAATTCCTATTGCTTGTAAAACAAAGTCAATAAATATTGTTTTTTTACATAACGTTTTTGCTTCTTTATTTCTTTCTATGGTTTAATTAGTATGCATATTTAATTATGGTATGTTAGGTTTCATCGTGAAGCTAGAAAGGGTAAAAAGAAGTTCAGTCATTTTTGGCATTGTCTTTGTTGATCAATATTGAAGGCAAATTGAAAATAGTCGCCACTACAAGTCAATATTTAGTGGCGGCCTCCCTAGATTCTATTTTGTGGAGATTTCTTTTGTGGTGGATTTGTTAATCGTTTGTGGAAACTTTTGTCTCTACTAAATACATATTTTGTGGCGATTGGCCGGAGTCGTCACAAATGACATTCAGTTATAGTTGCACTTGCAGCAACCATTAGGTTGCTGCTACAAATATTTAGTGGAGACTTTCTAGCCTTTTGTAGCGACTTTGTTCGCCATAATATGTCTGAATTCTTGTAGTGACCCAAAAGACTGACTCTTTGTGGGTCAAATGAATCAACCATATCTACTTAAAAAATACAGATTGGTGGTTATACAATGTACCACAAAATAATAGCTGGTATTGGAAGAAAATATGCCACATAAGAGACAAGCTTGCAAGAGGTTATACTCAGGGAGGATGGCAATCACAAACAGGGAAGTATATAATCAAGAAAAGGTGCTCATGGTTGAAAGGAAACCTAGACACATGCCAATGGGGAAGATGGGTCTGGAACAAGAAAAATATTCCAAAACATAGCTTCATTTGCTTGCTGACTATGCAAAGGAAGCTGCTCACAACGGATAGACTAGCTCTCAGAGGAATCAACTCCGATGACCTCTGTGTACTATGTGGAAATGTTCTAGAATCAATTGAACACATGTTCTATGAGTGTCAATTCACCAAACTATGTATCACTAAAGTACTCCAATGGTTAAAGATAAGAATCACAAACTATGAAGGACAACATCTATGGAAGAGAGTAGCCAGGAAAATGGAAGGCAAACTAAGTAGGGAGTTCTCTTTTGCTGTATTGGCAGCATTAAACTATCATATATGGAAGGGGAAGAATGAATCCCTATGGAAGAGCTCAGTTCCTAGGGAACACGGAGTATGTGATCAAATCAAAAATGAATGCAAAGTTCGAGTGATGGAGATAATCAACAAGCGGAAAAGTGACAAGGATAAGAGATGGATAGAATAAGTATATAGATAGATAGGAAATAGACATGAGTAATACTTTTACATAATAGGATAAAAAAAGACTTACTTGGGCATAGCTGAGTAAGTACGGGACTTTTATCTATAGTCGGATGTTAGAGTGTTTTTTTGTATTTCATCATTGTACTTTGTTCTAAAAAAATTGTTAAATGTACAAATTTAACTTTTATGCATGGATAAATTACGATAGTAAATGTCATTTAGGATAACCTTGAAAGGTATAATTTCCAACTTATTACAAGTTACAATATATACATATGATGTTCGGCTAAAAAGACATATAATTAACTATTGTTGCCTCACATTATAGTACTTTTAATCATCATTTGAGTATTAATTATATTATTTTGTGCTTAATATTATATTCTTACTGTGTAGCAATAAAGCGGTATGAAGATGAAAAACTTTGGAGCAAAATTGAATAAAACACGGAACAAAAAAAAAGGAAATTATATTAATAAAATAAGAGGGACACCTTTTAATTTTTGTCCCCCCTAAGTGGAGACAACAAAGGAAAACATTACAATTCAAAAGATGGAGCAAAGAATTATAGACGTGAAACCAATCTGTTTCCAGCGTTGGCCTGGACGCTGCGTTGCGCATGTTTTTTCAATTCGTTCGGGATAAGGTTATTTCGGCCCTACACAACCTCAACTAGTATAAAAGGGTTCCTAAACCTAATTTGGAGTGGCTAACATACTTTTGAAGGGGAATTCATGTGGAGGAACATATACCACGCTTAGAGGAGGCTTCTACCTAATTTTTCTTCTCTTCTCTTCTTTTAATCTCATAGTTTCTTTGTTCTTGTGTTTTGGGGTGCTACATGAACGTTGTAGTTTGAATCTTGAATTGTTCTTATTATTTTATTATATTAGTTTATTATTCAATCTTGCGCTTAATTATTTGATTGCATGATCACCAATTAAATACTATCTACGAATCTAGGATTGAACTCGGGAGAGGGAATTCTAGATTGCATATAAGATTGAGTAGAGCAAGATCTTAACTCTTAAGGGGAGTGAATTTGCGGTTAGGATAGGAATTATATACCTAATCGCCTTTCTTGGTTACTATACATGAATTATTAATGTGTTCTTGGTAATCCTAATTCCATAAGAATATAGGCGTTAGGTTAGCTTGAATAGGCGAGTTGTACTTCGGGAGAAGGCTACGAGTATTATTAACTCTGTCAACCAATAAACCAGATAAATTAATTAAACGATTTAAGTGGAAACTCAACGGGGTTGTTAGCTAACCCATAGCTCTAGAATATTCACTCTTCTTGAATTCATGTCTAATTTCTCCAACTTGCTTCTTTAATTTCATAGTTTACTATTCTAGATTGATTTTAGTTAAATATTCATATGTTAGGATTTGATTGAAAAGATTAATTATTTGGTTTAATTTAGTTGATAGTTAATCACAAGTCCCGCTGGGTACGATATCTGGACTTACAATCCTATATTACTTATCGACCACGTATATTTGCGTGTGTGTTTGGGAACAACAAGTTTTTGGTGCCGTTGCCGGGGACTTAGAAGTTAAATATTTTTACTAGATTAGATTTTTACTTTTTATCTATTTAAGTTTTTAATTTAGTTTAGTGTAGTTCGTATTATATTTTATTTACATGGCATCTTTGAATGGAAAGTGGTGGGATAGTAAGTATTCTTATTTTTGTGATCCTTGTCCATATTGTAAAGGACCCCACTTGTGGCAACATTGTAAAAATATTCCGAATACCGAGTTGTGTGCATCATCTCAATCATGTACTATTTGTGAGGGTAATTGGAATAATTGTTCTAAGTGTTGTTATCCTATTTCAATCCATTCTTATGCCGATTCTAATAATTCTTGTGAGTTTGACATGGGTAACGAATTGGATGATGTTGAACATGATGTTCGCATTCTTGATATGCGCATGAAATTATTAGAGGAATATGGAGGTTTTCATGAGAAAATTACGAATGAGATACAACACTTTATAGAAGGAAGAGTTGAACTGAGACAAGAGATCGATCAATTTGGAAATTCTATTCGCGACTTACAGGCTCAATTGAGTGAAAAGGTTGATGCGTGTAACGCCCAACAATTTAGTGATGAGTTGTGTGAAGTTGAAAAAGATCTTCTAGGCCAAATTGATGAGCTAAAACGAGAATACCAATTGTTAGACCATGTTCTTGTGGATGATGTTGAGGTTGAGGAAGTTTATATTATTGAGGATGTCAAAAATAGTATTGTTTTGGAGTTGGGGCGTGTTGGTCCTCATTCTAATCATTTTTTTACATTATGTTTGAACGGAGACATGAAGATCGAGCTTTTAGAGAGATGTACAGATGAAGAACAAGACCCTTATATTCTGAAATGTGTGATGATAAGGAGACAAAATGACATCCCCACTTAAAGGCCAAGAAGTGCAAGATGTGATACCTATTGCTTGGTTCCATTATTTTTACACTACCACCCCAAAAACGCGATAGAAAAATTGATGCAAAATTGGGGGCGCAATTTATATCTTCAAAGTGGAAAGAAAAGTGGTGAAGCGATGGTGTCGTGCCACGACTATAAATAAGGCGCTTGTTGGGAGGCAATCTAATTCTATTTTTTTTTTAATTGTGTTTTTTTTTGAAGTATTATTTTGGTATTTTGTAGGAGTACGAGCATGGATTCAAAGCCAATAGGCGAGTGCAAAAGCGAGCAGGTGGTGGAAACTGAGTGTGAGATACCCGCACGAAGAATCATAACTAGGAGAAGTCTGACTCGTGAGCTGCTAATTCTTCAGCATTTGGCCTACTAGGGAGTCTTTTTGCCTTCTTGTTATTTATAGTGTGCATTGAGGACATTGCACAATTTTAAGTGTGGGTGAGGAGATTGTCAGGGTAATGTTCTGTGTTATTCTACCTTAATTGTAGTATTCTTTCCAGTGTAGTGATTTTTGTCCAAAAAAAAATTAAAAAAAAAATTGAGAAAAAAAAATTCATAAAATTTTGGACTTTTCTTGACGATGGATCTCTTGGACAGCTTTCTTGAGGGATTAAAGTCCAATAAAAAAAATCAAAAAAAAATATTTTATTGTTGTTTCTAGTTAGTTTTAGTTAGGTGATAATCTCCCTTGGTTTTTCTTTTTGTATCGGTTTGAACCGGGTAAATGTTTTTTATCTTTAGGATTATATCTTTTAGGACTAATAAAACAGGGAGAAGAAAAACTTTTGTGCCTTATTTGATACTAGCATATTTAGACCTGAACTTGAGAGGTACTTTACTCTGAGTGCTTGAGTGATGAATTAAATAGCAGACTTTTTGATACTTAAGCTCAGGGTTGTGACTATGTATATAGTTTATTCTTATTTTGTTGTTCGCTATGATCCTGTTAGTCTTAGAGTAGAATTGATCCATCTTGATTGATACTTGTGTCATGTGTGGTGAGAATTTCCTACATATATTCCATGTTTTGCATCTTAGTCTAGAGTTTGCCCTGCATGTTATTGAAGCGAAATAAAAGTATCGCTCTGTTTAGAAGATGATAATAGGCTTTCTTTGATATGTCTTGTGATTTATAGCCTTTTCAGATATTGTATCACTAGTTAGCCCTTTGAGCCTGTAACCTTTTGTTCGGAAGCCGTATTTTTACCTGGACCCTTTTGTTGAATCCCTAGTTTTTGCACCCTACTTCCTTGAGCACTGTCGTTTAGATTGTGTTAGTAATTGATAAATTTGAAGAAAGAGATGATTAAGCGGAAAATGATGACCAATGATTGCTAAAAAGTGATGAAAAGTCCCTCTTGTAAAGAATGTTACATGAAAAAAATATTGCTTTAAAAAAAAATGAAACGTTCTTGATACGAGGAAAATACTTGTGAAACAATTGATGAAAAGAGGGCTGAAAAATAAAATTAAGAGATAAAAATAATGGGTGATGAAGTCTAAAAGTGCAAAGTGCTTAAGGAAGTGTAACTGTATAAGTAACTATTAAATAGTTCTCCTACCCGTCCCTTAGCCAACATTACAACCCGTTAAAGTCATATTTGATTCTATTCGAGCATACTTAATTAGTAGAGATGTACATAATGGGCAAGCCTATGGTTCTTTGTGCATACATGTGAATTCTTTGTGAGTACGAGAGTTGTTCTTTGATGCTAAGTCCTTAAATTATATTCGTTCTTTGATTTGAGTGTATGGACTATTTATTCTTGTGAGGGCACATGTTTCATGATAGATAGGTGATGTTATTAGCTTCTTTGATAGAGTAGGTGAGCGAGCTTAAATTTGATAAGTTAGAGTTTGTCTCTGAAGTTAGGAGGTTAGAAGTTTGTTGTTTGTTTGTCACTTGTATATCTTGCACGATGATAAGGAAGTGTATATATGATGGTTTGAGTCGCTATAAGGCCTAATTGTTAGTATCAACCAAAATGGTGGTGTTTCTAGGCTTGATTTATTGAGAGTGATTTTAATGCTTACTCGAGGACGAGCAAGAGTCTAAGTGTGGGGTGTAGATGCTCGGCTAAAAAGACATATAATTAACCATTGTTGCCTCACATTATAGTACTTTGAATTGTCATTTGAGTATTAATTTTATTATCCTATGTTTAATATTATATTTTTACTGTGTAGGAATAAAGCGATGTAAAGATGAAGAAATTTGGAGCAAAATTGAATAAAACGCGAAAGAAAAAAAAGGAAATAATTATATTAATAAAATAAGGGGGACACCCTTTGATTTTTGTCCTCCCCCCCCCCCCCCCCCCCCCCCCCCCCCCCCCCCCCCCCTCCCCAAGTGGAGACAACAAAGGAAAACTTTACAATTCAAAAGATGGAGCAAAGAATTATAGACGCGAAAACAATCTGTTTCTAGCGCCAACTGGCCTGGACGCTGCGTTGCGCAGGATTTTCTAATTCGTTCGGGATAAGGTTATTTCGGCCTTACACGACCTTAACTCGTATAAAAGGGCTCCTAAACCTAATTTGGAGGGGCTAACATATTTTTGAAGGGGAATTCACGTGGAGGAACAGATACCACGCTTGGAGGAGGCTTCTACCTAGTTTTTCTTCTCTTCTCTTCATTTAATCTCATAGTTTCTTTGTTCTAGAGTTTTGGGGTGCTACATGAACGTTGTAGTTTGAAGCTTGAATTGTTCTTATTATTTTATTACATTGGTTTATTTATTCAATCTTGCGCTTAATTATTTGATTGCATGATCACCAATTGAATACTATCTACGAATCTAGGATTGAACTCGGGAGAGGGAATTCTAGATTACATATAAGATTGAGTAGAGCAAGATCTTAACTCTTAAGGGGAACGAATTTGCGGTTAGGATAGGAATTATATACCTAATCATCTTTCTTGGTTACTATACAGGAATTATTAACGTGTTCTTGTTAATCCTAATTCCATAGGAATATAGGCGTTAGGTTAGCTTGAATAGGCGAGTTGTACTTCGGGAGAAGGCTACGAGTAATATTAACCCTGTCAACCAATAAATCAGATAAATTAATTAGACGATTTAAGTGAAAACTCAACGGGATTGTTAGCTAACCCATAGCTCTAAAATATTCACTCTTCTTGAATTCGTGTCTAATTTCGCCAACTTGTTCTTTAATTTCATAGTTTACTATTCTAGATTAATTTTAGTTAACTATTCATATGTTAGGATTCGCTTGAAAAGATTAATTGTTTGGTTTAATTTAGTTGATAGTTAATCATAAGTTCTTGTGGGTACGATATCTGAACTTACAATCTTATATTACTTGTCGACCACGTATACTTGCGTGTGCGTTTGGGAGCAACAATATACAATATAAAAGTTTATCACATTATAAGTGAATGTAATTCAAATACAAATTAAACCATGCCTAATATTGGGGCAAAAAGAGAAAAAATTCCCACTCATGTTATAATGTACCGTTGTAATAGTCCATGAGCTTGTAAATCAAATAAAGATGGGATTATCATCAAAGGTTGTAGTGTAGGGTGGATGGGTATGAGATAATGAAATTGCATTTGATAAAGAGCGCTTACTGAGAGGAAATATTAGTGTACACATTCCTCTCGTAAATGATTAAATATGTCGATTTAAATAACAAACCTCGATCAATTTCTTTGTTGTTCTTATTGACCAAAATTTCAAATACATGATAAGCACGGCTAGAAAGGGAAATAAGATAAATGATCCTGGTTTTTAAGGACAAAAAATCATCACACCATCTCTGGATTTAGCAAGCTTATTAATTACAGGTCATATCCACACAATAATAAAATCTTCCGCCGGATTACAATATTAAAAGCACATTTGACCCCTAAAATATTAAGAGCAACAAAATGTCTATGATCTAATTAGCGTGACAAATTGGAGAGAAGTGAATTAATAAGAGAGGAAGAATGTCTGTAGTCACTCAAGAGAAGAATTTGCCTGTCGCCACTAAAGAGGAGGACAGGAAAAGAAAAACAACGGCAGTAACTCAAGATCAGGAGAAGAGGAAAGGAAAAATGTCAAAAATCACTCAAGAGGAGAAAAAGCCCGTCGAGGAGTCACCTTACATTGTCATTCATGTGACGGCACAGGTGTTTTGTTTTCCTCCCTTATTTTTTCTTCCTATGATACATGTTTATATATTCTTTCCTTTCGTCACTTTTCCCTTTTTGGTTTGATCCCCGTGTGTGTGTGTTTTGGTTGGTCTCTTGATTCTTGATCCTATTGTGCTTGATGCTTCTGGTTAGCTGCTGCTGATTTTCTGCACTGTTCTATTCGAATATGTCTTAAACGTTTCTCCATTTTAGTCATGATCTACACGTAGTGAATCTGAATCATGGGTTTCGTTAACTCATGTCTATGCTTAACTAGATTCATTCCGTAGCAAGAAATCCTAAATGAGGTTCTGGAACGTCTTTGTTTTATTTAATTTTTTGGGCAAATTTGATCAGGAGTGCCCACACTAAATCATCTTTGTTTAGGGCATATCTATATGGTACGTTCTGTTGTATATAGAAGGTTGAGGGGCGTGGGCCAGGGGCGAAGCTATGTTGTCATAAGAGTGGTTAATTGACCTTTCCTCGAAAAATTATACTGCGTATGTAGATAAAATATTAGATTTAGAGATATATGACATATACTGAAGAATTTTTTCATTTCTTTCAAGTTTGAACAAACTTGTATAAATTTCTGGCTGCGGCGAAGCATTGGTCATTCCTCACCAATGTTCTATTCTTTACTGGGGCGATGGTGGTTGGCGGTGGTAATAAATAGAATAAATTATAAAATTTAGGTGAACTTTTTTATGATATCAAAACTTTGTAGATCTATTAAAAGCTTATTGGTTATTATGAATAAGTAAATAACAATGCACTTAATTAATGATGTATAATTAAAATTCTATCTCTTCATTAAGTGCAATCAAATTGGAACCAAATTATTAATAAACCTTGCTTCTCCTCGGTGCTCTCGAACACAACAATGCTTTTGAAAGGTTTGTCAGGCTCCTATAGGGATATATTTTTCACTGTCCATTCCTTCAATTCTAACACTTACGTGATTTTTTTTCGTATATTTTGTTTGTCTATTAATACAAAAAAGAGCTAGAGCCTCTGGGTATCGTTTTAGAAATTTTCAAAACGTTCCTAATAACATAAACGTAGTAGTATTTCTTGAAAGGAACGTACTTTTTTTAGTTAGCCAGTTTCATTCACTTTGTTCCACTCATTTTGTTCGTCGCAAAATTATCATATATATATATATATATATATATATATATAAAGTCGAAAAATATCTTTTATTTATATATAGTAGAGATTAAATTCCCTTGACTTCTTTGATTATTTACTTCTTTATATTTGTATATTTGGTAAACCAAAGTTTATTTTATTTGACGATAAGCGATCATTTCTAATTCAATAATGCATGGATTTTATTGGATATTTATATTAATATGTTAGAGACATTTTTCTGTACATCAGTAGTAAGAAGATTTAGTTGAATATATTCTTGTATTATGTACAGATATGCTGAAATTTTCACTTGTAAATATAACTCTCAAGAGTGAGCAGGACTCACATTTCAACCTTTGAGCTTCATCTAAGTTTCAGAGAAATAAACGATCCCTTTCAATGGCTTCCGAGAAATAAAAGACAAGATGCGAGACAGGCGCTCAGCCTAATCCCACTAAGACGAAAACAGTGGAAGCAAACATTCTCTCTTTACATAAATCCCACTAGTACAATATATTGCTCCCCTGAGCAGAAATTTCTTGGTTAACTTCTATACAGTATGTTGCTCCTGAGATGGACCTACCATATATAGGTTTTATTAAAACTATTATGAGCTCTAGATATCTGTTTATAGTTCTGAATCTTAGCCTAAAGTATACGCATGTAATTAACCATTAAATATACATTTCAAAAGGGAGGTTATTGAGAATGGTTATATGTATGTGTATATTGGATGTGTAGGCCTAATAGAGTAGTTGAGTTAGTTAGAGTAGCAGTTTCATAATTAGACATTTAACATTTTCCTCTTACCTTTTAAACACGTGTATATACACACTTTACAGATATGGAAATACATAGAATTCATTTCCCCAATCTTCCTCTCGTCTAGAACCTTCTCTCTGGTTTCGTCAATGGAAATAACTCAATCATTTTGATTTTCATCTTCGACATGGTATCAGAGTTTAGCTCGCAATTTCCGATCTACATCTAGTCCGTATTTCATTTTCTTCTTCGTTGTGTTCGCCGGATTTGTAATCGCAAATCGGAAGTTTTCAATTCGTAATTTCTTCTAGGAGTCATTGGTTTGCACATTTTCATTCCTCAATTGGCTCGAATTTCTGACATTTTCTACCTCAATTCATGGCTGGAGACAAAGATACTCATGATACTACCACAATTTTGTTTCGAATAACTCGCTATACATGCACCCATCGGAAAGTGCTGGGACGGTTCTGGTACTATTGGAATTTGACGGCACCGGCTATAGATCTTGGAGGAGAGGCGTTCTCAGAGCTCTCTCTGTGAAGAACAAAGTCGGATTCATCATAGGAAAGTGTAAGAAACCTAATGCCGGAGAAGATACCTACGATCAATGGGCACGATGTGATTATATGGTGACGTCGTGGATTCTAAACTCACTCTCAGAGGATTTAGCTGATGGGCTACAATACGTGAGTGATGCAAAGGAGCTATGGCAAGAGCTTGAGGACAGGTACGATCAACAAATGGGGCAAAAATTTACCAATTGCAAAAGGAAATCAACGGCCTAAATAAAGGAACCCTAGATATAACCGGATACTACACAAAAATAAAGAAACTCTAGGAGGGACTCAATACCTTGAATGCACACGCCCAATGTGGTTGTCAGTTCACCTGTGGTGCCAAAGCAAATATGTACAAGGCAGAGCAAGATCGAAGGTTAATTCAATTCCTAATGGGACCTAATGAAGTCTACACAGTTGTTAAGGAAAGTATTCTAATGATGAATCCGCTACCTAGTATTGCACACACTTTTTTCATCCTTATTCAAGAGGAGAAATAGAGAGAAATTCGACCAAGTGGTCACCTAGCCATAGAATCCACTTTCTTGAATGTGAATGGACCATGAAACAATATATAGATTCAGAATCAATTACACTTCACAAGCCAACACTACAGGGCAGAACTCGTATAAAACCTACTTTCCCCCCTAATAGATCTAAATTGTATTGTGACTACTGCGAAAAGTCGACGCATACCAGGGAGAAGTGTTATAGGATACATGGATTTCCACAAGACTTCAAATTTACAAAAGGTATAAACACATGATCTGTTGCAAATGCACATGGCTAGTGTGAATAGATCCAAGCTTACAATAGTGAAGATGCCGATAACAGAAACCACAACCAAAACCTTCAAAACCCGATGAAGGAAAAACCAGTTGCTGAATTTGCTGGAGAACTTCAAGGTCAACACTGCAGGGGAAAATTCAAACATCATTATTAGTGGAGCTGTGAACTTTGCAGGTATTCTAGCTTGTTGTACTTACAAAAAGATAGCTGAAACAACCACATGCAAATGTTCAAATTCAATTTCTGACTTATGAATTTTAGACATTGGAGCTTCAACCCATATGACATATAGAAAGTCCTTTCTCACTAACATTAGGACCCTACCTTATCCTTTCCTTGTGACCTTACCTAATTGATATAAGTTGAAAGTGACAGAAATTGGTGAAGCTTTCCTTAGTCCTAAACTAACTCTAGTTAGAGTCATGTATGTACCTAGTTTCAAATACAATCCTATTTCAATCCACTCAGTAACAATGCACCTTGATTGTATGGTTAATTTCAACAAATTTCTTTGTCTAATGCAGACCCCTTCAATGAAGAGGCCTCTGGAGATTGGTAAGGCAAGGAGTGGACTGTATTATCTCGGTTCAAAGTGTCATAGATGTTTAGATTCGAGTCCATCTACTACTTCAATTTCTAGTTTACCTCATTCCTATTTTTCCATTCCTGATAACAATGTTAGCAAGAAAAAGGATCAAACGCATCCATTTCATTCAGTGTCAACTATAAATGCGTCATCTTATCCATCGAGCAATGTAAATACTATCCACTCATGGAATAAAATTGATCCTTTTAGTGTGAATTCTCCTCTTGTATGTTCTACATATTCTTCTCCCAAACAACTATTCATTTGTTCAATTTCCCCATGGCCTGACAGACAAGGTTACCATTCCTTGAAAGGACCACTTCATCCACCAAAAATTTTGAACTACTCCATGTAGACCTATGGAGCCCCTATCACATATCAACACATGATAATTAAAGATATTTCCTTACCATGGTTGATGATTTTAGTAGGTCAACCTAGACTCACCTCTTAAGTTGCAAAAGCAACACTTTTCATGCTATAAAAGGGTTTCTATCCATGATTGAAAATCAGTTTGGTACCCGAGTTAAGACTATTTGATCTGATAATGGTCTTGAATTTTCTAACAATGAAACCATGGAATACTTTGAAAAGGTATAGTGCATCGGAAAACTTGTCAATACACACCACAACAAAATGGTGTGGAGGAAAGAAAACACAAATACCTACTTGAAACAACAAGGGCCCTACTTTACCAGTCCATACTGCCTATAAGGTATTGGGGGGGTGCATTCTAATAGACATCTATCTAATAAATAAGCTCTCATCCACTATTATTAATAACAAAAATTCTTATGAACTCCTATACAACAAAAGTCCCAGATACTCACAACTTAAAAGATTTGGATGCCTATGCTATCCTTGTGTACTAAAACCTCACAGAGACAAGTTTGAACCAAGAGTCACACCCCATGTTTTGTAGCTTATTCTTTTGGTACAAAGGGTTACAAGGTCCTAGACTAGGCCACAAAGAGAATACATATATCTAGAGATGTAATGTTCCATGAAAATATTTTTCCTTGCAGTTTCACCTTAACATTCCAGTTTTCCTTCTGTATTGCATCTGATGAACTCTAATCCATCTTGTACCCATTCCACCTCCAAGACTTCAAATGATTGTAACATGTATGATAAGGATGCATCAATTTCTGTCACTAATATGCATGTATCAGATAATGTTGCACCTGTTTCTCCACCTAGTCTAATAACACTTAATCAAGATATGCTAAGCTCACACATACCTCCAGAAAATACATGTTTCTCAATCATCCACACAGGTACAACACATTGAATCTCAAGTCATTGAGCTTAACAACACTCAAACAAATCCCTCACAACCTAGAAGATCAGGCATAACACATACCATTCCTGCACACCTCAAAGATTATGTGTATTCTTTACCAACCCTTTAACATCATGATACAGAACCTGAACATCACACCACTCCCACATCATTCAATGCATTTTGCAACAAGAAAAATCATGTCTCTCTCAATGTCTTGCATCTTGAAAGTCAGCAATTACTTAGAAACATTTCACATGATTGTGAGTCATCTTCTTATGAGGAGGCATCTATGAATACTGCATGGAAAATGGCAATGAAACAGGAATTTGAAGCTTTATATGCTAACCATACTTGGGATTTAGTTGAACTTCCTGCAGGAAAGAAAGCTACTGGTTGTAAATGGGTATATAAGATCACACAAGGCTGATGAAAGTGTAGAAAGATTCAAAGCAAGGCTAATACTGAAGGGATACACACAATAAGCATGAATCGATTACACAGAAACTTTTTCACTAGTGGTAAAGATGACCACAGTCATAACAATGATCAACATTGCAGTAAAGAGAGGGTGGGATCTCTATCAACAAGATGTAAACAATGAATTTCTTCATGGGGATCTACATGAAGAAGTGTACATGGAAGTTCCAAAAGGACTAATGGTATCTAATGGAAATCTAGTGTGAAGGATTAGGAAGTCATTATATGGTCTAAAACAAGCTAGCACACAATGGTATGATAAGTTGACAGAGTCCCCGCATTCCAGGAGTTTCAAACATTCAGCTAGTGATTACTCATTATTCTACAAGAAACAACGGACCTCGACAATCTTTGTGGATGTATATGTAGATGATGTGATTCTTACTGGGACCAACTTGAAGAAAATCAAAGAATTGAAGTCATTCTTGCACAACCAATTCAAGATAAAGGATCTTGGGAAGTTACATTACTTCTTGGGGATAGAGATGTTGTGTAAGTCTTATGGAGTACTGGTTTGCCAGAGAAAATTTACTATGGACCTACTAAAGGAGTATGATTGCTTGACACACTATCCTGTTAGCTCTCCACATGACTCTACCATCAAATTGAGGAGTGAAGATGGAACCTTATTGTTTGATCCAGGGTATTACATGAGGCTAGTTGGGAAACTAAACTTTCTAACAAATACAAGACTAGACATAGCCTACAGTGTCCAACATTTGAGCCAGTTTATGCAGGCACCAAGGGAACCTCATCTAAAGGCTGCTATATATGTTCTTAGATACTTCAAGAAAGATCGTACTTTGGAAATGATCCTAGATATACTGTCAGTGCATAGTGTGACTCGGATTGGGCTGCTTGCCCTGATTCAATGAAATCTGTGAGTGGCTATATTGTGCTGCTTGGGACAACCCTATTAGTTGGAAGTCAAAGAAACAAACTACTGTTTCATTGTCTTCTGCAGAAGCAAATATAGGTCAATCAGGAAGGTTGTTTGTGAATTGGTATGGGTAAATAGGTTGCTCAAAGAATTGACAGTCATGTGCACCAATCCCATAATTGTGTTCTGTGATAGTCAAGTGGTTGTTCATATTGCAAGAAACCTTGTATTCCATGAGAGGACAAAGCACATCGAAGGGATTGTCTCTTTGTCCGGGACAAGATACTGGATAGGCTAGTCGACCTACATAACATTTCCACATCTGCTCAACTGGTTGACATCTTGACAAAGGCACTTACGGGGGTTAAACATTCTGATCTTCTCAGCAAGTTGGCAGTGAACTCCTCACCTCCAACTTGAGGGAGGTATTAAGAATGGTAATATTTAATTATGTGTATATTAGTTGTGTAGGCCTAATAGAGTAGTTGAGTTAGTTAGAGTGGTTGTTTCGTAATTAGACATTTTAAGATTTTTCTCTTACCTTTTACACACGTGTATATACACACTTTACATATATGAAAATACATAGAATTCATTTCCCCAATCTCTCTCATCTAGAACCTTCTCTCTGAAGGTCAGGGAGGTTCGTCAATGAAAAACCTCAATCATTCTGATTTTCATCTTCGAGAGAGGTCTAAGCAATCAAGTTTTCGACTCTGCAAATGTGGAACATTAACAAATATATCTACTCTAGCACTTTATTATTACTGCTTGTCGCAGCATCATTAAGATGCACTGTTTGCTTCTTACCGATTTTTGTCTTTACACGGCTCAAAGAGTTTACATGTGATTTTAATATTAAGAGGAATTTGAACGTAAATTTGGTGGTTTTTTGTTATCTTTTTCCCCCACATACTATGTTTTCTTTTTTCTACCTCTCAATATTATGTGCGCTATACTACTTGAAAAAACTCATTAGATTTACTTCTTCATCATTACTTAGATAAAGATGAAATTAGGTTTACTTCTTCTATGTCACTGATTATTATATACTTAAAATTGAAGAGTAAGTTCTATGGACGGGTGATATAAGAGAAATTCACACACTCAAATCACTTAATTACTTAAAATTTACAGATAAGTCTATTAAATAACTATAATTGATCATGTATAATAAAAGGTAAGTTATTTATTTTAACAAGTTAAATTTATGTTGGTGGTGCAAAAGAAATTTATACTATTATCTGTATAACTTAAATTCAAAACTGAATAGTGCATTGCAGAAAAATCAATTGGAAATGTTTCTTCTTCTGTGACGATCCGAAATCCCACCGTCGGGACTGTGATGGTGTCTAACGTTGAACCCCCTAGACAAATCAACGTTCCAATCAATATACTTATTTCCTTATTATTAGGCATTTGAAATAAAAGTAAGAACGAGAACAAATATGAATAAGGGTACGGAAGCTATAAAATTCAATAACTTAAGTAATTAGTATTACAAAATCCATAATAAAATCCCCAGAACTGGTATCACAACTTCACGGACGGTCTAAAATTACTAAAAACAAAGGGTCTGAATAAACATATACAACTGTCTCAGAAATACAAAGAAAAGACAGAGGAAGGAATGATATAGGAGGTGACGCCAAGGCCTGCGGACGCCTGCAGGACTACCTCAGTGTCGCCTGTGGATTGAAGGATACTCCCTCGATCAGTGTCCACCGGGTCCGGTACCGTAATCTGCACAACGTAAAGAAGTGCAGGTGTAGCATCAGTACAACCGATCCCATATACTGAGTAAGTGCCGAGGCTAACCTCGGCGAAGTAGTGACGAGGCTAGGACACGACAAATGATAAACACCTGTGCAATTCAATAATATATAACATGAATAACGGTAGGAAATAAATAGTTAAGTGTAAAGCGGGGGAGAACATGCTGGGGACAAGGGGAAAACAATTACTGAATCACAGAACAAGGCAACAATCTAAGTATCAAAAATAGCAACAGGAAATAAACACATAGAACAAACAAGTGCACGACATCCCCCTTCGTGCTTTACTCTCATCCTCACCAAAACAAGTGCACGACATCACCCTTCGTGCTTTTATTCTAATCCTCACCCAAACAAGTAAATAAATACACGGCATCACTCTTCGTGCTTTTACTCTTATCCTCACAATGCAATGAATAAATAAAACGGCACGGCATTATCCTTTGTGCTTTTAAATATCAAATCATGGCACCGCATCACCCTTCGTGCTTTACACTCTCATACTCACAATGCAATAAATAAATACACGGCATCACCTTTCGTGTTTTACACTCTTCCTCACCCAAACAATATCAACAATAACAGTTTGGCAAGGAAAATCCACAACATAAACCATAAATCACAACATCCCGGCAAGGGAACAATAACAAAAATATCACCGTCCCGCCAAGGGACACAACTATAACCAATCTCGCTCAAATGTACAACTTAACCAAATAATCCTCAATCGAACAACTAATCAACAGTGTTCACAACCAAGTATTTCCAACAATTGAATAATCTCCAAAATGAATCTACTTCATAACACAATGAATATCGAAGAAAAATACATATACCATAAGAACCGACTCACGGGCATGCTTGACAACAATGTATAGGTACTCGTCACCTCACCTATACATTGGACATGGAATAAACACGTAGAACATATGACTCAACACCTATTCCCTCAAGCTAAGGTTATGCCAAACACTTACCTCGACTCCAAGGATCCAAATCAAGCCTCTAGCACCGCTTTTTCCTTTCGAACCCGACTCCAAATCGATTGTATCTAGACATAATTGACCTAATAACATCAATAAATGCTAAACAATTCAATTCAAATTCTTAATTATAGAATTCCCAACATTCTTCCCAAAAATCGACCCCAGGCCCGCTTGGTCAAAACACGAAGTTCAGACCAAAACCCGATCACCCATTCACCCACGAGCCCGGATATATAATTTGTTTTGAAATTCGACCCGAAATCGAGGTCAAATTCCCAAATAATCAAAAAGCCCTAAATCTACCCAATTCCCTAATTTTTTACCTTTAATTTCATGTTTTTAAGCCTAGAATCTAATGGATGTTGATAAATATTGAAGAAAACGAAGTTAGGATTACTTACCTATGAAAATATGGTGAAGAAGTTCTTCAGAAATCGCCCAAGAGGTGTGCAGAAGAAGAGGTTTATGAAAAATGGTGAAGAATCCCGTAACTATTCTGTTTTTGATAAAAAAATTGACTGGGCGAATTTATAACTATGCGATCGCGAAGGAAGCAATGTGATCGCATAGTGGACAGGGTTTCCAGGCTTCGCGATCGCGGATGCCTAAGTGCGATCGCACAGTGCAACTACCCACCCCCCCTAACTTTCCTATACACCTATGCGGTCGCAGACCTGACTATGCGATCACATAGTGCAACAGTACCTCTCCCCTACACTGTGCTATGCGATCGCATAGTGTTAGACACCAGACACCAGCAAAATGAGTTTCACACCAGATTTTTTAATATTTTTGCACCCTGACACCTACCCGAAACTCACCCGAGCCCTCGGGGCTCAAAATCAAATATGCACACAACCTCAAAAACATCCTACAGACTTATTTGTGCGATCAAATCGCCAAAATAACATCATAACATCGAGTTAAACCTCAAAATGAATGAAATTTCTCCAAACTTCTTTATACTTCAAATTTTTTTGCATTGATCCGAATCACGTCAAATGAAGTCCGTTTCTTACCAAACTTCACAGACATAACAAATATAATATATTGGACATGTACCGGGCTCCGGAACCATAATATGGGCCCGATATCTCAGGTTTCACATAGAATTTCATTTTAAAAAACCTTTATATTTTTTCAGAAAATAATTTTCTTTAAAAATTCATTTCTCGGACTTGGGACCTCGGAATTCGATTCCGGGCATACGTCCAAGTCATATTTTTCTACGGACCTCCGTGATTGTCAAATCACGGGCTCGGGTCCGTTTACCGAAAATGTTGACCAAAGTCAATTTTATCCAAATTTCAACACAAAAAATCATTTTAGTTTTTCACATAACGGCTTTCCGGCTATACGCCCGGGCTGCGCACGCATATTGAGATGAGATATAAGGAGGTTTTCATGACCTCGGAACACAAATTTAACTAGAAATACACGGGATGACCTTTTGGGTCATCACATCATCATACTTGTGTAAGCTATTTTTATTGACATGTGTTCTTATGTTCTTGCTTTTTAGCTTGTCCATATAAATCAAAGGAGACAATATACATATTTCTTAGTTGATAATTTTCAGAAAGACGAATTCACCAGTCTATCTAGACTCTGGGTCTAACGTTTATCCTTTTTGTAGGATGGAAGTGAAGAATTTTTCAAACTTCAAGGAACTACACTTCTGAAGAAACTTATGAAGGTTTATTGCGACAAAAAATTTATGGATATGGAACAAATGGTATTCTTATTTGAAGGCAAGAGAATTAGAGGCAAACAAACACCAAAAGAGGTTTGTCTCTTCCTCTCACTCTCTCTCTCTACCCTAATATTTATGAATCAATTCCTTAAATGGCCACCCAAGTTGTGAAGATATCTCACAAATGACACTATTCTTTTTTTAAGGACAACAATATCATCCAACTATTATCATTGACTCAGAAAATAAACATCACAAATTTAACATGTCATGTCATATTAAAGCTCGATTTTAGATAATAAAACTCATTAATCCATGGCTCTCATATTCATTATTCACTTGATTGATAATTGAAAATATTTTAATGGCGTAAATATTCCAGCTTCATTTATTTAGACTATTAAACTGTAACGAAAATGGTTAAGGATTCAAAAATTTGCACAACGATAAGTTAGTTCGGACTGTTATGCCTTTAAATGTTTGCATATAAGGCATATGAAATGTGAATCAAGTATGCTGTTGTTATATGAAGAATTAGTTTATTGAATTGAACCTCAAGTACTTATGAAACTTTCATAATATATACTAATCTATTCATACTATATTAAAAGTGTGAGTCGTAAACTAAAAAAATTAAAATACTAAAATATCCTTTTACATAATTTTAAACAACTATTTATAAAAAAAAAGTTTTATTCCTACAATGAGTTGTCAAGCCAATACTAACAGTCAGAACTATTCCTTTTACCAAGCCAACGGTAATTAGCAATCACAACCATTGCTTTTTAGGAGTCTTACATGTGTTTTTGTGCATGTAGTATGTTTCTTGTCGTCCTTTTTTTCTAAGTTTTCATGTTCACATTTTGGCGATATTGTTATTCTTGCTTTACTCACTCAGTTTTTAATGCTTGTTTTGATTTACTGTAATTAATAACCCAGTATTTATATTTCCACTAATTATTTATGTCCTTGTAAATTTATGTCTTTAATTATAAGTATACAATAACCTTTTCTTTAATTATGGTTACTTTCACATTAATAGCCTGTGAAGAATAATACTTTTTTAGTTGGCGGTTTATGTTTGGACCTCTTTGATATACTAACCAGATATTTAAACCGAAAAAGCTGATTGTCCAACAATTTGATGGTCTTCTAAACTGTTTGGCTAAGCTTTTAGAAGGAAAAAAAGTATTTTTGAGGAGACAGCAGAAAAAAGTAGCTTCTCTCCAAAGCACTTTTCTGAAAAGCACTTTTGAGAAAAATATACTGAGAAGTAGTTTTCAAAAGCTTGGTCAAACATTAATTACTGCTTAAAAGTGCCTTTTGAATTAATTAGCCAAACACAAACTGTTAGAATTCTGTATTTTTAAAACAATTTTGGAAATAATAAAATAACATAAACAATAATGTAAACGTAATAAAAAATTAATCCGAGCCCACTGAATTCACAGTGTTTCCTTAAGGAATTTAATCCCCTCCTAGTACCCAAGGTTATGGATTATTTCCTCCCAGGATAGAANGCCCATAAAGTAAATGCCATGACATAATTGGCTATTTACTCAATAATAAAGAGGGAAAATTGAAGGGTAGTTAATTTTCTGTTACAAAACAGAAAACTAAATTCTGGATAATAACTGAAATGGATTTAATATTAATATTTATTTTAATATTAATATTTTGTTATTAAAACAAATATTTAATAACATTTCTGTTAATATTTACTATTAACAAATAAATTTGGTCCAAAAAATAATCTCTCGATCGATCATTTGACCAAATCCAAATCCAAATCCAAATCCAAATCCGAATCCGAATCCGAAGCCGAATCCGAATCTGAATCCGAGGCCGAGCCGAGCGAGCGACGACGACGGCGGCGCGAGGCTTGCTTTCTTCTCAAC
>ML268324.1:0-16797 GCA_005239495.1 Nicotiana undulata | reverse complement strand
TGTCTTACTTTGTATTTCAAAGACAGTCTTATGTACTTATTTCAGACCTTTTGTTGTAGTAATCACTTAGATAGTCCGTGAGTATGTGACACCAGTTCTGGGATTCGTTTATGGGTTTTATTTCGAAAAGTGTTATGTTATATTTTTGGTTATTTTCTAAGTTTCATATGGGGGCCATCGAAGCCTTAGTTATCTTGTTCGTATTTTGTGTTAATGAGTTTTATTTACTTCAAACGTTGGCTTGTCTAGCGGGTTCAACGTTAGACGCAGACATGGCCCGAAGGTGGGATTTCGGGTCGTGACACTATCATATCCGAATGAGACCACGCAANCCTCGAGTTCTTCAGCAGTTGTTTTGATACATTCTTCTTCTTCTGATTCATGAATGAAATCTGACCTGGAGTCTATGTCAGTATGTTCTGGCTCATTCTGTTGGTCGATAAGCCTCTGTTTGACAATTTTTTGTTTCTTCTGCATCTCTTTTACTGTTAAGAGATATCGAGTTAATATTTCTTGAGGTTTGTTGGTCGCCCCTGATCTGCCTTATTCCCCATTTGGAAGGGAATTTTATTACTTGATGTAAAGTAGATGGAACTGCTTTCATATCATGAATCCATGGTCTTCCCAGGATGACGTTGTATGCCATTTTTGTATCAATGACTTGGAATTTTGCATTTTTGATGACCCCTTCAGCGTAAGTGTTGAGTTCAATTTCACATTTAGTTATCACTGTTGAATTGTCGAACCCGGATATGGCTCGAACCTTTGGAATCATTGCGTTTTCTACTAGCATTTCTTCTATGACTTTTATCAAAATAATATTGACTGAACTACCTGGATCAATCAACACTCTTTTAACGTTAGTGTCATGAATGAGTAAGGATATTACCAGTGCGTCATTATGCGGAAATGCTAATCCGCCAAAGTCTGCGTCATCAAAATATATTTGCTCTTTGCTCATTTCTTTTCGCACCCGCTTTCCATTGGTGTTTGTGACTTTAGAAGTTAACTGGCAGATTATCCCGTTTACTTCTTCTCCTCCATGTATTACATTAACAGTCCGTTTTGGGGAAGGTGGCTTTGGTGGCTCCTGCATGTTCTTCATATATGCCTGTTTACCTTTATCACTAAACAAGTCCGTTAAATAACCCTGTTTTAATAAATGTTCTATTTCACCTTGTAAATATCTACAGTCTGTCGTTCTATGGCCGTGATCATTATGGAATTCACACCATTGATCGAGGTTCCTCCTGTTAGGATTAGAACGCATTTCTTTCGGCCATTTAACTTTGTCTCCCATACTTCTTAGTATTGAGACGAGCTCAGTGCTGCTTACATTAAAGTTATGGTGTCCAATTCGGGTAATATTCCGAATTTGTTCATCTCGATCTCTCCTGGATGAGGATGAGTTCATATCTCTTCCTGAAGGTTTTGTATTTTCAAACCTAGGACGTAGGTCATGTCTCGAGGGTCCTAAGTAAGGATCATACATGTTTTTACCTGACTCTAGCTGCCTTGTTTTGTGATATTCTTCATCTTTTGATCGTGTGATTATATACTCTTCAATTCTTAATTTAGTACTGTACCTGTTGTATACGTCATTCCATGTTGTGGTTGGGAATTCTCTTAGACTTTCTTTAAGTCGTCTCGTGGCTTCTGAACTTTTATCGCTCAAGTTGCTTGTGAATGCCATAGCTACCCAGTTGTCGGGCACCCTTGGTAATTGCATTCTTTCCCTTTGAAACCTGTCTACAAACTCACGAAGCAATTCTTTGTCTCCTTGCTTTATTTTAAATATATCTTCCATTCGTTTTTCAACTTTTTGTGCACCAGAATGTGCTTTTATAAATAAATCTGCAAGCTCAGCAAAAGAATTTATAGAGTTCTCAGGGAGAAGAGCATACCAGGTTAAGGCTCCTTTCGTAAGTATTTCTCCGAATTTTTTGACAAGGACTGATTCTATTTCCTCTTTTGTCAAATCGTTGCCTTTTACTCCAGTAGTGAAAGCAGTTACGTGATCACGTGGGTCAGTCGTTCCATCATATTTAGGGACATCAGGCATTCTAAACTTCTTAGGTATAAGTAGTGGGGCTGCACTTGGCTTCCAAGGTTGTTGAGAGTATCTATCAGCATCAATTCCTTTGATAATATGTGGAACACGAGGGATTTGCTCGATGCGTTCGTTTTGTTCTTTTATCTGCTTCTGCATAGTTAACAATAAATTGTGTAATTCTGAATTACTAGTCATACCTGGTCGTATTTCAGGAGATGTATTGAGAGTTTCATCCCCGGTTGAATTTGTTAACTCCACTTGCAAATCTTCTACTGGAATTGCATTATTTAATGGCGGTGCCGGTGGCATTAGAGGTACTTGTGGTAATCCTCTTGCAAATTCTCGCAAAGCTTGCCCTACGTAGTCTGCAATCATTTGCGTTATTTGATCTGATCCCTCCGGCTGTTCATTATTGTTACGATTGCCAGCTCTTTCAGGAGATGGTTCTCTCGAAGTTCGTGGAGTTCCTCGAGGAGGAGTTGAAGCTGGGGTTTCACTCCCTTGCTGGTTGTTATCGTCATTATTGATGACGTTGTTGTTGTTGAAATTCGACATGATTTTAAGGATATCGATTGGTAGTGAAAACGATGATTATCAGATTTCAGGCAACGGAACCAATTTGTTTAACCAAAAAATGAATTATTTTGACTAAAGCTTAATTTAGGAAAAACCCGGGTTACTGATAATCGAATTAACCAAATAAAGAGTAAATAGCAATAACTTTGAGAGCAACAGAATAAAAATAGCTTTTTTCCCTCCCAATCAGATGATCCTGTTTGTTACATTTTCATCCCTTTTATAGGGATGTTTTCCTAGTACAACGTTTGTATTCTTGTCATGAAGCCTATTCAATGCTTAATTATTACATTTATGAGGCGTTACAATGATGAATAGTAACTGTTATTTTAGGAGTTACATAACGTACAGGATATTGATTGATGTTCTTCGAATCGGCCCATTATTGCGTCCGGATTCGTTGTGACCGTACCTTTTCTTCTTTGAGGATCTTTCCGCGGCTAATTCCTTGTATTGACCGTACCTCTTTATCCAGTGTTCGCGTATGATATTTTAATTGGTCCATCTGGCTGGCTGAGTCATCCAAAATTTGTACACGTATGATGTTATATTTTTTACCAATACACTATTTGGTTCGGATGAACTCACAGCTAATAAGTAACGTACATCCGCCCTAATTGTATTGTTTTCTTCACCATATGTACATGAATTCTGAGTGATTATAGCTCTTTCGAGTCAATTTCCTCTATCTTGTCCTCTTTTTAATATCTTAAAAATCATGATTTTATGCCTTTGCACTAGTGCTTTGGAGATCTATTCAGGATATGACCAAATCATATCAAGCAACCTTCTATCCTATATTTGTACTACTTGCACGTCAAATGTGACGTAAAATTGTGTAACTATGATAAATCCTTGAATCTTGATTTATACCACTACTAAGATTAAAGTTAAGTTGATTGATTAAGGTCCAATATTCATCCTACAACCTTTAGTTTTTAAAAGTAACGCTTAACCATTTAGAATTTCTCTGGCCAAGAGCTGGTTGTTGACCAACTTTTTTAAATAAAGAAAGAATTATTCTGCTCCATTCTATGACCAATAGCTGGTTGTTGAGTCAAATAATTTTATTCTTCTGCACATCATTAATTTTAAATTCATTTTAATAGGAACTGTTGGTAATATCTAAATTCTGTAGTGCTAAAAGAAAAGGTTGTATCTCATTTTCATAAGCTTATCATAGTTTGTGAAAAATATTTTTTGATTCGTTCTCTTGAGGATTTCTCAATTATAGTGCTGACACTAAGCAATTTTATGGTTTGAGGTTGTTTTTCTCTATATTTAGTGATAAGATCAAATTTCACCAATGTTGTGTTGGAATGAGTACATTTTAGGTAAGTACTTGGTTTTCCTTTCCAAATATAAATTAGGAGGTCTGATTCCGTAATTGATGTAAAGTTGTTTTGATTAACCTAGTGTTGTTAAAGGCGCGCTTAAGCCTTAAAGCGAGGCTCACATGTTGAGCTTCCCCTTGCTTTGCGGGCGCTTCAGTGTCGCATCAAGGCTCTAAGGCATGCTTTCCTTGCCCATGAGTGTACTCCTGAAAATGCGATACTGAACAATTGATATTTCATTTTATCGATATTTTTTCTTCAACTTTCTTTTGTCCATATATTTGTTATTCATTCTTATAATTATTGTTCTTGGACTACATATATATATATTTTTACTATTTCCTCCAGTTGCACCTGTTTTTTTATTAAAGTCCACGCTTTATTTGCCCTTTGCGCTTAAATCCTCAACGGGTCTTAGAAACTTTTTGCGCTTTTCGCCTTTTGTTAAGAGAGCTCTGGTTATGGCGGTTACAGAGAAGAAGGAAACGAGAGAGAAGAAGATCATCTCTTCATGTAATACTGAGAAAACTGTACATTGTACATATTTACACACTACTACTTCTATTTATACTATTTCAACTTCTAACTAATTACACATTCCACTAATTAGTTACAACTAACTACTAACTAATTCTTCACTATTAAATATGTGGGACCTATTTACCTCAACATTCCCCCTCAAGCTGAGGGATAAAAACACATTCTTCATCCCAGCTTGCTAAGTAAGAACTCATGTTGTGGTTTACACAGAGCCTTAGTCAACAAATCTGCAACTTGTTCTGTTGTCCCAATGTGTTGTGTTTGGATCAGTCCTTGCACCAACTTCTCTCTTACAAAATGACAGTCAATATCTATATGTTTAGTTCTTTCATGGAAGATAGGGTGAGCAACAATTTGAATGGCTGCTTTGCTATGACAATGCAGCAACACAGGTAGCTTGATATCTATGTTCAGCTCTTTGAATAGCCTAACCAGCCATACAATCTCAGCAACAGTGGTTGCCATACTACGAAATTTTGCTTCAGCTGAACTCCTAGATACAGTCCCTTGCTTCTTTGATTTCCAGGAGATAAGAACACCACCAAACTTTAACACATATCCAGAAACTGACCTTCTAGACTCCACACAAGCTCCCCAATCAGAGTCACAGAATGCTGTAAGTTGATTGCAGCTGCCAGTAGGCATGAACAACCCAAGTACTGGTGTAGACTTAATGTACCTTACCACTCTCTTGGCAGCTTCCATAAGAGAGACCTTAGGTGCATGCATATATTGGCAGAGCAACTGCACTACAAAGGCTATATCTGGCCTTGTCATGGTTAGATACAGTAGTCTACCTACTAATCTCTGATAAATGCCCTTATTTTCAAGAAGTGTATCTTCTAATGCACCTTTGTTTACTTCTTGATCAAACTCAACTGAGGTGAGTTTATAATTGAACTCAAGAGGAGTGTATACTGGCTTTCCACCTGCCATGCCAAGTTCAGAGATCAGCTCCAATGCATACTTCCTTTGACACATTAAAATGCCCTTCTGTGACCTTGAGAATTCAATCCTAAGGAAGAATTTCAATTCTACCAAATCTTTCATCTTGAACCTTTCCTGTAAGTCTTTCCTGACTTGTCTGATCAAGGATAAGCTGATGCCTGTAATCAGCAAGTCATCCACATATACCAATACTATCACCAGTTCTTTTCCATCCCTTTTTGTAAAAAGAGAATAGTCATAATGGCTTTGTACAAACTTCATATCCAAAAGTGCTTCAGTCAATTTGAGATTCCATTGTCTAGGAGCTTGTTTCAACCCATACAAGGACTTATGTAATTTGCACACCTTCTTGTACTCCCCCTGGATTGAAAATCCATCAGGAATGTGCATATAAACATCCTCAACCAAGTCACCCTGCAAGAATGCATTGTGTACATCCATCGGAAACACATACCAATTAGAGGCTACAACTAGAGCAACTACAACTCTCACAGTCACCATTTTTGCTACTGGTGAGAATGTTTCTGTGTAGTCTAAGCCTTCCTGTTGGCTGTAGTCTTTAGCCACTAATCTAGCCTTATATCTTTCTACTTCGCCATTAGACTTATACTTCACCTTGAACACCCACTTACACCCAATGGGAACCTTATCAGGTGGCAGAGCCACTATAGACCAGGTACCATTTTCTTCTAAAGCTGAAATTTCAGCTTGCATAACTTCCACCCACTTAGGATCATTACTAGCTTCACTGAAATAAGTAGGCTCAATAATAGCAGAATAGGCTACTAGCGAGGCTTGATAGGAAGGAGAGAGTTGATCATAGGCTACATAGTGGGAGATGGGATAAGAGCAGGTCCCCTTCTGAGATTGAACTACATAGTCAGTGAGCCACACAGGAGGTTAAGATGGTCTGGAAGACCTTCTAAGTACTGCAGGAGGAGCAGAGTTACCAGTTGAAACACCTGTGGGGACAGGTGTAGATGTTGCAGGTGTTGAGAGCTCATCACTAGCAGGTGTTGGAGAAAATGATTGATCGGTAGGAATCAGATTCTGAAGGCGGGTGATGTGTATCACTAGTGAGAGGAAAGGAATCTGCGAACTCAAGAACTGGAAATAAGTGAGGAATACCAAACTTCATATTCTTGAAAGGAAATACATCTTCTTTGAACACAACATCTCTATTCACAAAGAAGCTTTTGGAATGAAGATCATATAGCACATAGCCCTTTTGAGAAGAAGAATACCCCATAAGAACTGCTGGTATTGCTCTAGGACTAAACTTGTCTACCTTCTGTACCTGAGTGGTATAACATAGACTCCCAGACACTCTAAGATGCTGAATAGAGGGAGGTCTCTTATACAATGCTTCAAAAGAAGTCTTTCCCTGAAGAAGGGCAGTAGGAAGCCTGTTCAAGAGATGTACTGCAATGGACACACATTCTCCCCAAACATGCAGAGGCATATAGGCTTGGAATCTCAGTGCTCTGGCCATATCTAAAATGGATTTGTGCCTTCTCTCCACAGCTCCATTCTGCTGAGGTGTGTACACACAGGAACTCTGATGAAGAATTCCAAGACTTTGTAACAAGTTAGACACTTGATCATTCATAAACTCAGTACCATTATCTGTCCTAAGACATTTAACAGAAGTACTGAACTATGTTGGGACCATTGCCAAGAAAATTTTCAATGCTACAATAGTGTCAGCTTTAGTGGTTAAAAGAAATATCCAGATATATTTTGAGTAATCATAAACTAAAGTCAAGAAATATCTCTTATTGTCATGAGTAGGAATTCTATAAGGACCCCAAATATCTGCATGCACCAGATCAAAAACAGAAGTAGAACAAGAAGAGCAAAGATGAAAAGGAAGCCTAGTCTATTTTGCAATAGGACATACAGTACAGTGATCACCAGTGAGATGCATATTCCTTAAGTTGTGTATATTGTGTACTACTTTAAGAGGAGCATTCCCTAGTCTTATGTGCCACAAATCAAACTTATTACAAGTTTGAGTATTGGATTCACTAGTCTTGCTGACACATTTATTTGTATTGCTAACAGTAGTATTTACAGTAGGTGGAATATATTGCCCAGAGGATTGCATGTCTGCAGCCTTGAGGATGTAGAGACCAAGTTCTTTTTTACCAATGCCCAAGACCTTCCCAACGAAGATTTCCTAAAAGACATAGAAATCAGGAAAGAAAGCCACTATACACTTTAGTTCTTTTGTGATCTTAGACACTGACAGCAGATTATACTTGAATTCTGGTATATGCAAAATAGTTTGAACCTTCTTATCTCTAAAGAATGAACAGATCCCAACATGTGTAATAACAATCTTCTCACCAGTAGGTAGATATACTTTGTTTTTATCTGTTTCTGATAATTCTTCATAGGAATCCAATATGTTAAAACTATGCACCATATGGTTTGAAGATCATGTGTCTATTATCAACTTATGATTTATCAAAGAGGACATTAGACAATATATATTACCTGTTGTTCCTGTAGTAGCTGCATTAGCTACAGGTTTAGCATCTTGGCCTTTATTCAACATCTGCAAGATCTGCTGATATTGTTCTAGAGTAAAGAATTGAGCTGGAGTTCTGGAGCTAGAGTTGTCCAGAACATTATTTTGTGCTTCTGAAGATTGACTCCCATAGCTGCTTACATTGTTATAATGGGGAGTGAAGTTACCTCCTCTCTTCTTGGCCTTAAAATCACCTGGATATCTATGTAGTTTGAAGCAACTATCTCTCGTATGTCCTCTGCACCTACAATACTCATAATAAACTAGTGATTTATTGAAAGAATTTCTTGCTTTATATCCTCCAGTGTATCCAGTGTTTGTGAAACCTCCACTGTTGTTGTACTGCCTGTTACTCATCATAGTTGTAGCTTCATTGACATCATTGGATCCATAGACACTCTTTCCATTGACTCTTTGGCTTTCAACATTAATAATTGATGTTTTAGACTTCAATACTGCACAATAACATAAGTTAATTGTGCAGTGTCCAATTTTCGAATGTTGTCTAATAAGAAGAACCTGGTTCTTCTTGGTGTACTACTTTCTACTGTTGCGGAATAATAAAGCAGTAAAGTAAAGACACCGAGATTTTTACGTGGAAAACACCTAGCTCAAAAGGTGAAAAACCCACGACCTACTCCTCAGTAGGATTTGCTCAAACACTTCACTAAAAACTCTGAGCCAAACAGACTTACAAAATAAACTCTTTTGTAATCCTAGGACTAACTCTAATCCTCTTTGTATCAACTAGCCTCTAGCTAATTTCTACAGATTTCAAGCTAACTCTAACTTGAACAATGTGTACCTATTAGAATTGCTTCTATGAACTGAAAAGATACAATATTGATTCGCCTACTACAATCAACTAGACTCAATATGTCAACACCGAAACTGTTTCTTCTAGTTGAACTGTAGCCTTCACACATTACTTCTGCTTGCAAAATATCCTGGGAACTTTTGCTTTTCAGAACTTGATTCACTTTTGTCTTTGTGCGTCTCCTCTTTCAGCAGTAATACATTGAGTATTTATAGAGTCAGTTGTTGAGTACATGGTTCAGTTCTGATCCAACTCTACCTGGGTATACGAGTTCAATTATGACTCAACTTCCTTCTCTATTTCTGTCCTTGCTGAAATCAACTTCAATCTTCTTTATCAGTTTGCAACCTTTTTGTATTAGTAGACATCTTGTTAGCTCTTTGATACTCAGCAATCACTGATATCTCCTATGCATGAACAATTCTTATGCCAACTGTTCCGTTCAGATGTGTGTGCTCTGATGGACCTGGTTCAACTTGTCAATCTTCAAAACCCATTCAGTGACATGGGCCAAAAAATTCCCCCTTTTTGATGATGACAAACTATGTGCTTTTATTCTATATACACTTCAAACACTTTGTATAGTTTTTAGCATTAATCATTGAGCATCAGGTACAATAGGTTATAAATATCACTTTTTGAAAAGAAAAAAAAAACACCCAGCACAACACATCTTCCCCCTTTTGGAATCATCGAAAAGTTGCAAAATGATACTTACCAAATTTTTAATTCTTACTCATGGACAAATTTAGGCAACTGCAGGAGCAAGCATGATTAATCAACACAAGAAACCAATAATGTAAGCTAAATTAGAAATTAAGACAATTTTTAAAATCAGCAAACTTCATTGATATAATACTGCACATCAAACACCAACAGATTAAAGCAAAAACGATCAAAACATGAGCAAAACAAAAAAAACTGAAACCACAAAAGCTAGACACTGTCCCAAATTGGGCACTTGAAAGATAACTGGGAAGCACTGGATAAACCTAAGGGTGGGAAGGTGCAGAGGAGGTTGTGGTCTTGGATTGTAGGAGAGAAATCATCTGCTTAAGAACACCCTCGTTCTTTTCTTTCTCCTTTGCTAATTCAGTCTTGAGAGCATCCCGCTTAGCTTCAACCTCAATCACACGAGACTTCAAACGAAGGATCTCCATATCCTTAATCTCGCTTTCCTGCACCAGAGTCCTTACTTTGCTGTTGACTGGCTGCTTCCTAGATGAACCAGGTTCATCCATAGGAACATTGATAATATAATCACATGATAGAAAATTTTCCTTCCCAAAATAATCCTTGGCAGTCGCCATTTCAGCCTTCTTCACTGGAACCCCAAAATGAGCAAGCACAACTATTAGAATAAATCCATATGGGATTGCATGAGCTTTTGTTCCATTCACAACTCTATCCAAGAGTTGGATGATGAAAGCTGACCAATTTATTTGCCTTCCCCTGTACAAGCATTCCATCAAGGTCAGATCCATATAGTGTGCAATGTGCCTTCTTTCTTGTCTGGGCAGTAGAAACTTGATGGCGAACTCGAAGAATAGCTTGTGTTCTGGCTTCATTTCACTCTTGTAGACAGGCCTGAGTTCAATCTCTTTCTCATTATCACTGAAGAACCTGGTGATGTTAATTGATGAGGCCATCCCATCTAGACAAGGTCATCTTTGCCTTGTGTAGTCCTCATATCCCTCAGCTGGTATGTCTATAATAACACCCAGTTCCTTAATATAAAAAGAAACTTCAATTCCTTTGACCATTGATGTGACCCTGCCGTTTTTTGACAATCACATTCCCCATGAATTTTACCAACTCAGCTCTTGCCAGCCTGCCTTCCATACGAAGGACCATGTCCTTCCAGCCCTGTACCTCTAGAGTTCCCAGCAAATACTGCATTCTAGGCTCATCTAGATCCTTCATCAACTTACCCTTCAGAATTGTTCTTTTTCCAAACATGGTAAGTCTGTTAGTCACCTCTCCTATTTCCTTCTCCTCCTCTCCACTCCAGTCTGCATCTTCATCCTCCTTAGCAACAAATTTTACTTTCTTTGGCTTGGTCCTGGTCCTTTTGACGGTGCTTGGAGTGTTAGCAGACACAGCAGCTGACTTCTTTGAAGAAGCCTTAGCATGTTTGGGTTTTGGTGTCCTAACCACAACTGGAGCCAGCCGCTCCTCTTGTTGGACCAGGTCCAACGTCTCTTCTTCAACAACAACAGCCTCAACAGGCTCTCCAACTTTTGCTCTTCCCTTTGTTGCCCTCTTCCTCTTGCTCTCTAGAAGAGCCTTTTCTAACTTCTCTTCCTCCTCTCTTACAGAATTTCGCATAGCACGTACCTTAGGAACAGGTACCTCAGCAGAACCAACAACTTTCCTATTCTTTGAAGGAACTGAGGCTGTAGACTTCTTGGACTTTGAAGTCCTTCTTTTCTTGGGGTTATATGAGTCCCCCAAATTCCTCAATCTTTCATCCAGAGTTTCTTCCCCAGAAGAAACGTGTTCATCTACTGCTTTCATCAATTTCTTCAACCCAGCATCAGCTTCCTCAACTCCACTAGTTCCCCCTAAGATTGTGACATCTTCTTCAAGATTTTCAAGAACGGGACCACATATTGCCAGTGTGGTACCATCCTCTCCCGATCCCCTCACATTTACATCTCCCTCGATCTCAAGAGATTTCTCTTTCCCAGATTTTCTTTACCTTTTGGGCACTTCAACATCCACCACAGACCCCACCAACACAAATCGTTGATCAGCATTATTTATATTAGAGATAGCATCAAAATTACCTTTCTCACCACTGGTTGAACCAAGTGCTTCATCTTCATTGGCTGATTTGAATGATTCATTGGACGATTCTGGTATGGAGCCTTCTTCAGCATGCAATAATTCTTCCAAGAATTTGGCTCTTGAACCAGAAGCCATAAATTTACGTGCAAGAACTTTTACACGACGAGGCTTGGGGGCTGGGGTAGGGTTTGGTGTGAGTTCTGGGATTGTATGGTGTTCAGGGGTTGTCGACTTTTTTGGAGAATCGGAACTATACACTGAGGGTGAATTTGAGTCTGATTCATAGTTGCCTCCATCATAATCTCAGTTTGGAGATGAATCAGAAGAAGCTGGTGGGGGTGACGACATGATTTTGAATTGTTTAGAGAGAAGAAAAACAAAAGGCAGTAGAGATTGTGAGTTGAGTGAGTTGAACAAGGTTCGACTGTTGATTTATGCACAATGGGTAATGATGGCCTTTTTATAACTTATGGATGGGAAGATTACAACCGAAGAGTATTAACTCAAGTGGAATTCTAATCGATACAGAATTGTCATTGATTAGACATTGATTGGACAGTTACTTTCCCCCTAAAACTAGGCTAATCAAGTGAGATGGGACTTCTTGAAACTGGTTCAATATTTGGGTAAGTACTAGAATTGAATTTGAACCATAAATAGATAGAGTCCTGCTCATGTATGACTGTACTTGAATTAATACATGTATGGAGATGAGAACGTACCTTGTCAGTTATGCGAACCATCATGGATGAACCAGGTTCATCCAGGTAAAATCCTTTATTTGCCTCAACTTACAAAAATAGAGAAACATCATTAGCAACTAGGGAATAATCTTAATACATGGCACAAGAGTATGCCAATAAAGACATAATACTGAGCAATGATTAATTTGGTCAAGTACCTAATTTGAATTTTCTAGCCAAAAAAACATCTTTTTTTCAAAAAAATTCTCATTTTGTTTTTCAGTTTTTGTTTTTCAATTAGGTGATCTTAATCATTCCTAATTCAAGCTTTTTTCTCTCATAATGCTCCCTACTCAGTGCTTTGGTAAATATATCAGCAATTTGACGATCTGTAGCACAGAATTCAATTGAGATCATTCCCTTTTCATAGTTGTCCCTCAGAAAATGGTGTCTAACATCTATGTGCTTAGTTCTCTTGTGATGCACCGGGTTATTCGTCATACTAATTGCACTAGTGTTATCACAATAAATAGGAATGCATCCCACATCTATACCAAAGTCCAGGAGTTGTTGCTTGATCCAAAGCAACTGGGCACAACAAGAGGCTGTAGCAACATATTCAGCCTGAGCAGTAGACAGAGCTACTGAATTTTGTTTCTTGGTGGCCCAAGACACAAGGCAAGAGCCCAAGAAGTTGGCCATGCCTGAAGTACTTTTCCTGTCAATCGGGAAACCTGCATAATCAGCATCAGCATATCCTACAAGGTCGAAATTACTACCTTTAGGATACCAAAGGCATAAATCAGTGGTGCCTTTCAAGTATCTTAAAATTCTCTTCACTGCAGTGAGGTGGGACTCCTTTGGATTTTCCTGAAACCTAGCACATAGTCCCACACTGAATACAATATCTGGTCTGCTGGTAGTGAGATATAGTAGAGACCCAATCATTCCTCTGTATACCTTCTGATCAACAGATGAACCAGGTTCATCCACATCCAATTTAGTAGCTGTGGCTATGGGGGTGTCTATTTCCTTTGAATCTTCCATCTTGAACTTCTTGAGGAGTTCTTTCACATACTTTTGTTGATGAATCATTGTTCCATGTGGGTTTTGCTTGATTTGTAAGCCTAAGAAGAAGTTTAGCTCACCCATCATACTCATTTCAAATTCACTCCCCATTAGTGTAGCAAATTCCTTGCGAAGCTTTTCAGTAGTTGCCCCGAATATGATATCATCAACATATATTTGCACAATCAGAAGATCCTTCCCCTTTTCCTTTAGGAACAAAGTACTGTCAATTTTGCCTCGTTTGTACCCATGTTCCAGCAGGAATTTTGACAATCGCTCATACCATGCTCTAGGTGCTTGTTTGAGACCATAAAGAGCCTTGTCAAGTTTATATACATGATCAGGTGACTCTTTGCTTTCAAAACCTGGAGGTTGTTTGACAAATACATCTTCCTTCAAATATCCATTGAGAAAGGCACTCTTAACATCCATCTGATGGAGAGTGAATTCCATATATGCAGCAAATGCTATAAGAAGTCTGATTGCCTCCAATCTTGCCACAGGAGCAAAGGTCTCATCATAGTCAATTCCCTCTTCTTGGTTGTATCCTTGAACAACCAGTCTTGCCTTATTTCTTGTAACAGTTCCATCCTCATCGAGCTTGTTCCTGAAGACCCACTTGGTGCCGATTACTGATCTGTCTAGTGGCCTGGATACCAAGTGCCATACTTGACTCCTCTCAAATTGATTCAGCTCTTCTTGCATGGCAGTTACCCAGTCAGCATCTTGTAGGGCTTCACTAATGTTCTTTGGTTCGATTAAGGATAGGAAGGCATCAAACGCACATAGATTTTTCAAGGAAGCTCTTGTTTTTATTTCGGATGATAGATCTGCTATGATGTTCTCAATAGGGTGAGAACTATTATATCTGTGTGGTTTGAGAACTAATAGTTCACTTCTGGATAGTTCCATGTTGTTCTGTTGTTGTGGAACAGGATCAGGGCCAGGAATCACATGTTGAGTTCCCCCCTGTCATGTTACTTGGGGTAGTTGGACCTGGTCCATCACCTGTTCCATCTTCCATGGATGCTTCAATGTGTTCACTGCTTCACACCAGTCCAAGCTCCTCATCTTGTGGTTCCTGTCTCTCAGAAAGAGTGTTAGTTTCATCAAATATAACATGCACACTCTCCTCTACACACATAGTTCTTTTATTGTACACTTTATAGGCTTTACTATGTTATGAATATCCCAAGAATACTCCCTCATCACTTTTGGGATCAAATTTACCTAAGGAATCTTTGCCATTATTATGCACATAACATTTACATCCGTAAGCCCTAAGATGGGATATGTTGGGCTTTCTTCCTTTGAGTAATTCATAGGGAGTCTTCTCTACCAGTGGCCTGGTCATGCATCTATTGATTATATAGCACGCAGTGTTTATTGCTTCTGCCCAGAAGTTGTGTGGTAGTTTGCTAGAAAGAAGCATGGTTCTTGCCATGTCTTCAAGAGTTCTATTCTTTCTTTCCACAACCCCATTTTGCTATGGGGTTCTAGGGGCAGAAAAGTTATGATTGATACCATGTTCATCACAAAACTCAGCAAATTTAGCATTTTCAAATTCAGTCACATGATCAGATCTTATTGATGCTAGTTGATGTCCTAACTGATTTTGAGTTTTCTTAACAAATGTGATAAACATATCAAATGCTTCATCCTTAGATGCCAGAAATAAGGTCCACGTGAACCTTGAGTAATCATCAACTAACACCATCACATATTTCTTACCACCTCTGCTCAGAGTTCTCATTGGACCACACAGATCCAGATGAACCAGTTCCAATGCCCTGGTGGTACTGACCATTTTCTTAATTTTGAAAGAAGATCTTATCTGCTTCCCCCTTTCACATGCCTCACAAACTTTGTCTTCCTTGAACTTAATGTTAGGGAGTCCTACCACTAAGTTCTTAGAGACTAGCTTGTTAAGCTGAGTCAGACTTGCATGACCAAGTCTTTTGTGCCACAGGAGGGGATCACTGTCCAACACACTAAGGCAAGTGAGTTCATTTTCAGATAATTTGGACAAGTCAATGACATAGATATTGTTCATTCTCCTTCCCTGCAACACAATCTTGTCAGTAAGCAGATTTATCACAAAACATGTTATTGAGGTAAAAGCGACAAGGTTACCTCTGTCACACAGTTGTGACACACTGATTAGGCTATATTTCAAGCCATCTATCAGATACACATGTTCAATTGAACGTGTGTCATCTTTACCTACCTTGTCGACCCCTATAATTTCACCTTTCTTTCCGTTTCTAAAGGAGACATTTCCTCCTTTGAGGTTTTCAAGTGAAAGGATGCTTCCCTTCACTTGTACCTACAAAAGCAAATCAGTGGTTAGTTTTAAGAACCCAAACTAGTTTGGGTCCTTTTCTATAAGAGAATGGATGAATCAGATTTTTTCTGGGCCAGTTTGGTAGCCAGTTCTTCTTTTTAATGAATCTCTCATTTTTCTGACTGGCCTGCTCTTTTACAACACACTCATATTTGTAGTGGCCAGTCTTCCCACAATGGGTGCACATTTTATTTTCAGGGAGAGTGAGATACTTGCTTTTGGGATCCCACTTAGGCAATTGACTCCCAAAACCAAGCCCTCTCCGGTTGCTACTGTGATTCTCTTGAAGCCAAGTTAATGCATCAGAAGACTTATTCCATTTGCATGTTCTATCAAATTCATGTTTAACTTTGGCAAGTTATTCTTTAATAGATTTTATCTGTTCATCCTTGGCATACATTTATCCTTTATTTTTCCTAAGTCTTCTTCTAACATTGCATGAGAGTGATCAACCACCTTTTTACTAGATACTAGTCTTAACTTTAAGTTTTCAGATTTTAGTTCTAGGATTTCAGTTTCGAGTGGATGGACCTGGTTCATCAAGACAGTGTTTTTCTTTTCTGATTCACAGACCCTTATTTCCAGGTCCATACATTTTGCTTTCAGCATTGCACACTCTTTAGATAGTTGATCCTTCTCTTTGGTTGTTTCCTCATAATCATCTATGAAGTCAAGTAGCAACTCAGAGAGTTTCTCCTTAGATAAAAACTTTATTTTAGTTTTAAGTTGTGAGATACTTACCTCTGGTTCTTCATAAGTTCCCTCATCAGATTCTCCTATTGCCATGAGAGCCTGATCTTCTGTCTCACCATCCTCTGATTCTTCATCTGAACTTTCCCCCCAAGCAGCAACCATAGCCTTTGTAGTGGTTCTCTTGGGTTGGACCAGTTTCTTCTTCCTGTTCTTTCTTTCATATCTCTCTTTCCTCCATTCTACTTCCCACTGAGGGAAGTTTTTGATGAGATGGTCAGTTTTTCCACACTTGTAGCACACCTCATTAGCTGGCCTTTCTGGTGCCTTTGCCTTGTTCAAGTTTCCTTCCCTAGAGATGTCCTTCTTCCTCATGAGAAAGTTTCTAAATTCTTTAGTGATCATGGCCATCTCATCCTCC
>ML268322.1:395-47296 GCA_005239495.1 Nicotiana undulata | reverse complement strand
CAATTCCCCCTCACAAAGTTAGAAAGGAGACTTACCTCGCTCCGAAATTCCATAAACGACCTCAAAGCCCTTTTGACAACTCGAATCATTGCAAAATGCTCCGGAACTAGCCAAATAACGGCAAACTAATGAGAATATACTCAAATACTTGTTAATAATTCAAATTATACAAATTCCCAACTCCGCTTAGTGAATTGACCAAAATGCCCTTGGGCCCACGTGCCCGGATTCCAAAATTTCTCGAAGATATACTCTACCCATAACTTCACTAGTCCAATTATACAATTTACTCAAATATTCATGCTCAACTCGTGGCTAAAATCAACTTTTACCAAATTTCTAGGTTTTCTCCAAAACCCCATATTTTCCCAAAATCCATGTTCAATCCACGTAATAATCTTGTATTTAACTTAGAAACATGAAGGAGTTACTTACCTTGTGATTCATGACAAAAATCCTTTCTTGAATATCCTCCAAAATCGCCCAAACCAAAGAAGAAATGAAGAAATGACCAACCATTCTCGGTTTTTAAAACAATCAGCCCAGGTCGTTTTCCGCACCTGCGGTCTTATGCTCGCACCTGCGCTTCTGCAGGTGCGCTCAATCTCCCGCACCTGCGGCTTCCTCGACTCCAGCCAAACTTCGCACCTGCAATCCAAATGCCGCACCTGCGCCTTCGTAGGTGCGGAAATTCCCTCGCACCTGCGGTTCCAGTATAGCCCAGCCACCTTCGCTCCTGCGGCTCCGCACCTGCGTCAAAAGCCTCGCAGGTGCGGTCACACCAGATGACAGCAATTTTAGCCCTTTTCCCAACTTAAACTTTGATCCGTTAACCACCCGGAATCCACCTGAGGCCCCTGGGAGCCTTTCCAATCACACCAACCTGTCCCAAAACATAACACGGACTTGCTCGAGCCCTCAAATCACATCAAACAACGCCGAAATCATGAATTGCGCTCAAATCCAAATCTTTAAGACTTAAGAATTTTTGACTTCCACATCTGATGTTGAAACCTATTAAATCACATCCGATTGACCCCAAAGTTTGCACACAAGTCGTATTCGACATTACGGACCTGCTCCAACTTCCGGAATCGCATTCCAACCCCGAAATCAAATTTCCACTTACGGTCGGATTCTTCAAAAACCTTCAATTTTCTATCTTTAGCCAAATGGCTTCAAAATGACCTTCGGACATCCGAATTCACTTCCGATCGCGCTCCTAACTCCAGAATCACCAGATGGAGCTATTCCCAGACTCAGAAATCCCAAAAATACGTCAATATCTCTGAAATTCTCTTCAAATCAAACTTAGGAAATTCCTTCAAAGATGCTAACTTCCACATTATACGCCGAAACGCTCCCAGGTTATCCAAACCCCGATCCGGACATACACCTAAGTTCGAAATCATCATATGAACCTGCTGCAACCTTCAGATCCTGATTCTGAGGTCGTTTACTCCAAATTCCAGTCTGAGTCGATTCTCCCAACTTAAGGCTTCAAAAATGAATATTCTCCTTTCACTTCAACTCCGATCTTCCTAAATTTCAATTCTGACCATACGCACAAGTCAATATACCTGAAATGCAATTGTTCATGACTTGCAATCGCTGAACGACGCGCTAGAGCTCAAAACGACTGGTCGGGTCGTTACAGCAGCATCAGTACATATTAAATAAATATGTACCCAATGGGTATCTCGTCTAATCTCGAAGAAGCAGTGACGAGAAGTCGACTTGACACTCATTAAGGTCCAACAGTATGATATAACAATGACAAAATGAAAGCAGTAGACATGTAAGAGAGTGAGTAGCAATTATGTATAAAGCACAGAAATCCAAGAAAAATACTGGAACAATAACAATGGCAACTTTCTTTCCCCCCAAATATCTAATACAAGTCAATATCCATGAAACAATGCCAAATACACATGCGTACACAAGAATAAGACAACCGGACGGAGTCATAAGGAAAAATAGCTATGCACTGCCGAGGATCGAACGGCCCGAACCATAAGTGTGTCTTTCAATGTAACCATATCATAACATAGTACAACTTCGTCCATGCACTGCAGAGGATCGAACGGCCCGTACCAAAAGTGCATTCTCATTTATATCATCTATGTGCACTGTCAAGGATCGATCTGCCCGTCCCAAAAGTTCACCTTTCAATCCGCCGTGGCGTACGACCTGCTCCCATGAGAGTGGAGGAAATCACACATCGCTCGCGGAATGTAAATTGCGAAGCGGTCACTTGCACATACAATAACTTATAAAACTTACTTTCCATAACCAATTCCTTTTAAGTCAACAATTTCCATAACGCCTCAGAGAAAAAATACTATACATAACATTATGTCATAGTACATATGGCGTTACAAGGAAGCATATAAGGCACTTCAAGGAAGGCATATAAGGCAAGGCATTACAAGGAAGCATATAGGGCATGATGTGGGCCTAACTACCCAGACATAACAATGATAGCCGCTACGTACGGACTCTCGTCACTTGGTGCGTACGTAGCCCCCAAACAAAATTACACATAGCATATACATCACCTATGGGGACAATTCCCTCTTACAAGGTTAGAAAGGAGACTCACCATGTGTCGAATCTACCTCTCGGATCAGCGATGCGCCCGGAACTCCAAACTCTACTCTCGAGGGCTCGCAACTAGCCAAATATAGTATAATTACATCAATGCATTCTCAAAGAAAAGGGATTATCTCATTTATCCCAAAATTCACATTCTTGAAGAATTTCTAAATTTCAACCCCGGGCCTGCACGCTCGAATTCCGAAAAATCTCGAAGGAATCACTCACCCATAGCCTAAGGATCATTAATATGTGATTTCTACTTGAATTCATGGCCTTAAACGGAAAATCACAAAATCCCCAAGAGCCCTAAAATTACTACCCAATTTCATGATTTTTGATAATTTAGTAGAGAATTTAACTAGAAATTGATATTTGAAACTAGTGTTAAATAGGGAATTTACTTACCTCAAGTACTAGGTGGAAGGGTCGTCTTGGAAGCTCTCAATTATCTCAAGGAAGAAGATGATAATGGGGAATGCGACTTAAATCCCGTATATAAATTAACTACCAAGATTTCCCATTCACCGCGATCGCGACCAGGGGCACACGATCGCGAAGGCCAAATGGCTCAAGCCCTGAGGCACTTCTATGCGAATGCGGAAAGGGGCCCGCGATCGCAAAGGCCAACTGGCCAGACCTCTGCAAACGCGGAGGACGTCTTGCGATTGAGAAGAGCAAACAGGCTTGGCCCCGTCCCACCTCTACGCGAACGTGGAGGCGAGGCTGCGATCGCGAAGGCCGGGGATCCAGACCATCGCGAACACGGAGACAGGGATGCGATCGTGAAGGTCAGGCACCCGACCTTCTGCGATCACGGAGAGATTCCTGCGAAGACGAAGAGCATTCAGCAACTCAACCCAATTCCTTCTCCGCGAACGCGGCCCACCTCCCGCGATCGCTAAGAAGGAAACCAAACAACAAAAATCTGGTTTTTTTGAATTCAGCTCCTGGGGGTCCAAAACTCACCCGAGCCCCTCGAGACCCCGTCCAAAGGCACCAGCAAGTTTGTATTCATGATACGGACTCGCTCGAACTTTCGAAACGTGAAGAAAAACAACGAAACTCAGAATTTGACCCCAAAACCAAATTGAATCAACACCTTGAACTTAGAGTTCTAGAATTCATTTCAATGCGCCGAACCGGCCTATACTACTCGCAATGACTTCAAATTTTGCAGACAAGTCATAAATGACATGACGGAACTATTCTCGGTCTCAGAATTTTATTCGGACCTCGATATCATAAAATCACGTTCCAAACCAAATTTCAAATTTAAGAAAATCCTTATTTCCATATCGGGCGCCGAAATGCTCCCGAGTTATCAAAAACCCATTCCGAACATACGCTCAAGTCTGAAATCATCATACGAAGCTACTGACACTATCAGAACTCAATTTCGAGGTTGTTTTCTTAAAATGTTGACCGAAGTCAAACTTGGCCAAATAGGCCAACCTTAAGGAACCAAGTGTTCCTATATTGCTCAAAACACTTCCAAATCCTGAACCATCAGTCCCCGCAAGTCACAAATCACAAGAAGCCGCTATGGGAAGACTTAGACAGGGGAACGGGGTCCGATAACGTAAAACGACCAGTCGGGTCGTTACATTCTCCCCCTCTTAAACAAATGTTCATCCTCGAACGGGACTAGAATCGTACCTGAAGTGCTGAATAGTTGTGTATATCTGCTCCGCATGTCCTCCTCGGACTCCCAAGTCGCCTCATCGACTGGTTGGACCCTCCACTGGACCTTCACGGCAGAAACTCTCTTAGACCTCAACTGGCGATCATGTCTATCAATAATAGCAACTGGATCCTCCTCGAAGCCCAACTTCTCATCTAACTGAATAGTGCTGAAATCAACTACGTCAGAGAAATCGGCATGATATCTCCGGAGCATGGATACATGAAAAACCGGATGAACTCCTGATAAGGCGGGAGGTAAAGCAAGCTCATAACCAACCTCTCTGACTCGCCTCAACACCTCGAAAGGACCTATAAATCTGGGACTCAGCTTGCCCTTCTTCCCAAACCTCATAATGCCCTTATCGGCGAAACCTGCAGCACAACCTTATCTCCCTCCATAAATGCTACATCACGAGCCCTCTGATCCGCGTAACTCTTCTGTCTGGACTGAGCGGTGCGGAGCCTCTCCTGAATTATCTTCACCCTCTCCAAAGCATCTCTCACCAGATCCGTGCCATATAACTTAGCCTCGCCAGGCTCAAACCACCCGATAGGAGAATGACACCGCCGACCATACAAAGCCCCAAATGGAGCCATCTCGATGCTGGACTGATAACTATTATTGTACGCAAACTCCGCCAAAGGCAAGAACTGGTCCCACTAACCCCCAAAATCAAGCACACATGCCCTGAGCATATCCTCCAATATCTGAACCGTACGTTCCGACTGGCCATCAGTCTGTGGGTGAAATGCTGAACTGAGATCTATCTGAGTGCCCATCTCACTGTGTAATGCTCTCCATAAGTGCAAGGTGAACTAAGGACCTCGATCTGATATAATGGACACCGGTATATCATGCAACCGAACTATCTCCCGAATATAAATCTGGGCTAGCCTCTCTGAAGTGTAAGTGGTAGCCACAGGAATGAAATGTGCCGATATGGTCAATCTATCCACAATGACCCAAACCGCGTCAACCTTCTGCAAAGTTCGAGGCAAACCAACCACGAAGTCCATAGCGATGCGCTCCCATTTCCACTCAGGAATGGGCATCTGCTAAAGTAGGCCTCCCGGCCTCTGATGCTCGTATTTAACCTGCTGGCAATTGAGGCACCTAGCCACATACTGCACAATGTCTTTCTTCATCCGCCTCCACCAGTAATGCTGCTTCAAATCACGATACATCTTCGTCGCACCTGGATGAACAGAATACCGAGAACTGTGGGCCTCCTCTAGAATCCTCTTCCTCAGGCCATCAATATTAGGAACACATAAACAGCCCTGGAGCCTCAAAACACCATCCTCGCCCAAAGTAACCTCCTTGGCCCTCCCCTGGACCACCGTCTCCCGAAGCTCTACCAAGCATGGATCATCAAACTTCTGGGCCTTAATCTCTCCCAATAACGAAGACTGAGCAACCATATGGGCTAGAACTCGACGAGGCTCCGAAAGGTCTAATCTCACAAGGCGATTAGCCAAGGACTGAATGTCCAAGGCTAGAGATCTCTCCTCAGCTGCGATGTAGGACAAGCTACCCATACTCTCTGCCCTCTTGCTCAAAGCATCTGCCACCACATTTGCCTTGCCCGGATGATAAAGAATAGTAATATCATAATCTTTCAAAAACTCAAGCCATCGGCGCTTCCTTAAGTTTAGATCCCTCTTCTTGAATAAGTGATGCAAACTGAGGTGGTCTGTATAAACCTCACAAGACACACCATACAAGTAGTGCCTCCAAATCTTAAGAGCATGAACAATCGCCGCCAACTCCAAGTCGCCCACGGGATAATTCTTCTCATGAACCTTCAGTTGACGTGAAGCATAAGCAATAACTCTCCTGTCCTGTATAAACACACATCCCAACCCGACACGTGAAGTGTCACAATACACAGTATACATCCCAGAACCGGAAGGCAACGCCAGGACTGGTGCTGAGCTCAATGCTGACTTGAGCTTCTGAAAGCTCGCCTCACACTCGCCGGACCACCGAAATGGGGCATTCTTCTGAGTCAATCTAGTAAATGGAGTTGCAATAGAAGAGAACCCTTCCATGAATCGCCGATAATAACTCGCTAGGCCCAAGAAACTCCTGATCTCTGTAGCTTAAGTAGGACGCGGCCAACTCTGAACCTCCTCGATCTTTTGAGGATCAACCTTGACACCTTCTCCGGATACCACATCCCCAAAAATGCCACGGAATCTAACCAGAACTCGCACTTGGAGAACTTAGCATATAGCTTCTGTTCCCGCAAGGTCTGGAGCACAACTCTCAAATGCTGCTCATGCTCACCCAGGCTCCGCGAAAAAATCAAGATGTCGTCAATGAAGACGATGACGAAGGAATCTTTATACGGCCTGAATACCCTATTCATCAAGTACATGAATGTTGCTAGGGTATTGGTCAAACCAAAGGACATCACTAAGAACTCATAATGGCCATATCTGGTACGAAATGCAGTCTTCGGAACATCTGAAGCCCGAATCTTCAACTGATGATAACCCGATCTCAAATCAATCTTGGAAAACACACGAGCACCTTGCAACTGGTCAAATAAATCATCGATGCGCGATAGAGGATACTTATTCTTAATAGTAACCTTATTCAGCTGGAGGTAATCAATACACATCCGCATACACCCATCCTTTAACTCTTTCAACTCCTTAGGAGCCATACGATACGGGGGAATGGAAATAGGCTGAGTATCTGGAGTTAAATCAATATAGAAATCAGCATCTCGCTCTGGAGGCATGCCTGGAAGGTCTGAAGGAAACACATCTGCAAACTCTCGAACAATTGGTACTGAATCGATAGTCGGAGACTCGGCGGTGGTATCCCGCACATAAGCAAGGTAAGCGAAACAACCCTTCTCGACCATATGCCGAGCCTTCATGAAGGAAATAACTCGGCTGGATGCACTAACCGAAGAACCTCTCCACTCTAGCCTAGGCGACTCAGGCATGGCTAAAGTGACCATTTTGGCATGGCAATTTAGCACAGCATGATAAGGAGATAGCCAATCCATTCCTAGGATAACCTCAAAATCAATCATATCCAGCAATAAAAGATCTGCTCTGGTCTCGAAACCGCAGAAAGTGATCATACAAGACCGATAGACCTGGTCTACCACCACAGAATCGCCCATATGAGTGGACACATATATAGGAGAACCCAAGAACTCACGAGGAACATCCAGAAAATGAGAAAATAGTACTGAAACATATGAATACGTGGATCCTGGATCAAATAGTACCGAAGCCTCTCTACCACATACTGAGATAATACCTGTGATCACGGCGTCTGAGGCCACTGCATCTGATCTGGCCGGAATGGCATAAAATCTGGCTGAGGCTCCTGAAGACTGAACTCCCCCAGAGTGAACAGGAGCTAACTGACCTCCCTCTGACTGGCCTCCCCCTCTAGGTGACCGGACTGTCGGTGCTGGACCCATAGGCTGATAACCCTGCTGCACTGCCTTGCCCCAAAGCCTGGGACACTGTCTCTGCATATGACCTTGATCTCCACACTCATAGAAACCTCTAGGTACCATAGCCTGCTGCCCCGAAGAGGAAGACCCCTGAATAGCCAGGAAGCGATGTGGACCCTCGGGCATAGGACTGAAATAAGAACCGGAGGATCTCTGGCGACTGTAGTAACCACTGAGTGAACCCTGAGTAGCTTGAGGATGATAGGAACGCTCTGGCATGGCACTGAACTAATGCCTAACTGGACCACCTCGAGGAGGTAGTGGAGGTGCTGAATATAGAGGCTTGCTGGGCTGACCACCCCCGAACTGACCTCTGCTCCTAGCCGGAGCATCCCTGAGATCCCCTGAGAACCTAGCCATCTTATCCTGTTGACCCTGTTCCCTGCTCCTCAAACGATACCCATCAATCCGTCGAGCTATCTCGACTACAAGCTGGTAAGGAGTACCCATCTCCACCTCTCGGGCCATGGTGGCCCTGATACCTGGGTGTAACCCGGCCACAAACTGCCGCACTCTTGGCATCGGTAGGCAATATCATAACTGCTTGTCGTGGCAACTCTGAAAATCTAGCCTCATAATCTGTCACTATCATCTGCCCCTGCTCTAGCTGCTCAAACCGACACCGCAACTCTTCCCTCTCAGAGGGTGGAATATATCTGTCTAGAAACACCTGTACGAACTGATCCCAAGTGACAGGAGGAGAATCTGCTGGTCTGCTGAGAATATAATACTGCCACCACCTGCGAGCTCTGCCCTCCAACTGAAATATGGGGAAATCCACTCCATGGGACTCCAAAATCCTCATGTTATGCTGTTTGTCCCTGCACCTATCGATGAAATCCTGGGCATCCTCACCCCGCTCACCCCCGAAGACTGGAGGGCGAAGTCGGGTCCATCTATCCAACATCTTCTGTTGGTCACCCTCTGCAACTGGCCTGGGCTTTGGGGCTGCTACTACAGGCTGAACCCCACCCACGGGCGGTGTAACCGGGGTATGACGTGTTGCTGGTGTCTGTCCTGTGGCCTGAGCGGTAGGGGTCTGGACTCCCCCTCCCACCTAAGAAGTAGCAGGATCTGCTGGAAATATACCATCCTGGGACATGGTGTCCATGAATCTCAGCATACGGCCCATGACCTTCTCGAAGCCTGGCGCCGTCCTGAAATCCACTAGAGCAGGTGCTACTAGGGGCACCTCATCCTGCTCCTCTATAATAGGGTCCTCTGGTGGTTCCACTGGTATAGCTCTAGGGCGCCCACGTCCCCTACCTCGAGCAAGTGCTCTACCCCTGCCTCTACCACGACCTCGAGCGGCGGGGGCAGCGGCATCTCCCAGATCAGAAACATCGGATGCACGTGTCCTAACCATCTGTGAGAGAATAGAAGAATAAGTTTGAGTACATCATTGATTGCACAACAGAATATGAATAAAGGTAGGTTTCCTAACACCCTATAGCTTCCTGAAGATAAGTACAGACGTCTCTGTACCGATCCGCAAGACTCTACTGGGCCTACCCGTGACTCGTGAGACTTACATGACCTAGAGCTCTGATACCACGTTGTCACGACCCAGAATCCTAATCCAGGTCGTGATGGCGCCCAACGACGGGGTTAGGCAAGCCAACTAAATTTCACTAAGTGCTTCTCTTTACTTGATTCAATTATTCACCCATTTACCAAATTTAACAAGTTAAATTCATGATATCGAAAGATAATAACTCAGTGGTAGATATAATAGCTACAAAAAAGTGCAAGCCAAAATACAAGCATGTAGATATACAGCCCAAAATCCCAAAAAACAACTACTACGTGTGTGCCAGGAACTAGTGTCACGAGTGTCATGGGCATACTAACTGAATATACAAAGGATAATAATATATACAATCCCGTTGTTTGCATGAATAGACAGGAAAAAAAAGCAAATGAAACTCCATGGTGCTGCTGGGGATCGCCAGAGGAAGCAGCTCACCGTGAAGTCAAGTCCGCTACAGTCACTATCTAGATCCGGTCTGTTAACCAGATGCACCAGCCTCAGAACCTGTACAGTTAAGTACAAACGTGCAGCATGAGTACATATTAAATAAATATGTACACAGTGAGTATCCCGTCTAATCTCGAAGAAGTAGTAACGAGAAGTCGACTTGACACTCACTAAGGTCCAACAGTATGATATAACAATGACAAAATGAAAGCAGTAGACATTTAAGAGAGTGAGTAGCAATTATGTATAAAGCACAGAAATCCAAGAAAAATACTGGAACAATAACAATGGCCACTTTCTTTCCCCTAAATATCTAATACAAGTCAATATCAATGAAACAATGCCAAATACTCATACGCACACAGGAATAAGACAACCGGTCGGAGTCATAAGGAAAAATAGCTATGCACTGCCGAGGATCGAACGGCCCATCCCAAAAGTGCATGCTTACCATAGTCATTTTTGCGCACTGCTGAGGATCAAACGGCCCGAACCATAAGTGCGTCTTTCAATGTAACCACATCATAACATAGTACAACTTCGTCCATGCACTGCCGAGGATCGAACGGCCCGTACCAAAACTGCATTCTCAATTATATCATCTCTGTGCACTGTCGAGGATCGATCAGCCTGTCCCAAAAGTGCACCTTTCAATCCGCCGTGGCGTACGGCCCGCTCCCATGAGAGTGGGGGAAATCACAAATCGCTTGCGGAATATAAATCGCGAAGCGGTCACATGCATACACTATAACTTATAGAACTTACTTTCCATAACCAATTCCTTTCAATTCAACAATTTCCATAACGCCACAGAGAAACAATACTATACATAACATGATCTCATAGTACATATGGCGTTACAAGGAAGCATATAAGGCATTTCAAGGAAGGCATATAAGGCAAGGCATTATAAGGAAGCATATAGGGCATGATGTGGGACTAACTACCTGGACATAACAATGATAGCCGCTGCGTACGGACTCTCGTCACTTGGTGCGTACGTATCCCCCAAACAAAATTACACATAGCATATACATCACCTATGGGGACAATTCCCTCTTACAAGGTTAGAAAGAAGACTCACCTCGTGTCGAATCTACCTCTCGGATCAGCGATGCGCCCGGAACTCCGAACTCTACTCGGATCGCAACTAGCCAAATATAGTATAATTACATCAATGCATGCTCAAAGAAAAGGGATTATCTCATTTATCCCAAAATTCACATTCTTGTAGAATTTCTAAATTTCAACCCCAGGCCCACACGCTCGAATTCCAAAAATTCTCGAAGGAATCACTCACCCATAGCCTAAGGATCATTAATATGTGATTTCTACTTGAATTCATGGCCTTAAACGGAAAATCACAAAATCCCCAAGAGCCCTAAAATTACCACCCAATTTCATGATTTTTGATAATTTAGTAGAGAATTTAACTAGAAATTAATGTTTGAAACTAGTGTTAAATAGGGAATTTACTTACCTCAAGTACTAGGTGGAAAGGCCTTCTTGGAAGCACTCAATTATCTCAAGGAAGAAGATGATAATGGGGAATGATACTTAAATCCCGTATATAAATTAACTGCCCAGATTTCCCCTTCACCCCGATCGCGACCAGGAACCTGCGATCGCGAAGGTCAAATGGCCCAGGCCCTGAGGCCCTTCTATGCGAACGCGGAAAAGGTCCCGCGATCACGAAGGCCAACTGGACAGACCTCTGCGAACGCAGAGGAGGTCCTGCGATTGCGAAGAGAAAACAGGCATGGCCCCGTCCCACCTCTACGTGAACGTAGAGGCGAGGCTGTGATCGCGAAGGCCAGGGATCCAGACCATCGCAAACGCGAAGACAGGGATGCGATCGCGAAGTTCAGGCACCCGACCTTCCGTGATCGCAGAGAGATTCCTGCGAACGCGAAGAGCATACAGCAGCCAAGCCCAATTCCTTCTCCGCGAATGCGTCCCACCTCCCGCGATCGCGAAGAAGGAAACCAGACAGCAAAAATCTGGTTTTTTGAATTCAGCTCCCGGGGGTGCAAAACTCACCCGAGCCCCTCGAGACCCCGTCCAAAGGCACCAGCAAGTCTGTATTCATGATACGGACTCACTCAAACTTCCGGAACATTGAAAACAACAACAAAACTCAGAATTTGACCCAAAAACCAAATTGAATCAACACTTTGAACTTAGAGTTCTAGAATTCATTTCAATGCGCCGAATCGGCCTATACTACTCGGAATGACTACAAATTTCGCAGACAAGTCATAAATGACATGACGGAACTATTCGCGGTCTCGAAATTTCATTCGGACCTCGATATCATAAAATCACGTTCCAAACCAAATTTCAAATTTAAGGAAATCCTTATTTCCATATCGGGTGCCGAAACGCTCCCGGGTTATCAAAAACCCATTCCGAACATACGCTCAAGTCCAAAATCATCATACGAAGCTACTGACACTGTCGGAACTCATTTCCGAGGTCGTTTTCTCAAAATGTTGAAGGAAATCAAACTTGGCCAAATAGGCCAACCTTAAGGAACCAAGTGTTCCTATATTGCTCAAAACACTTCCAAATCCTGAACCATCAGTCCCCGCCAGTCACAAATCACAAGAAGCCTCTATGGGAAGGCTTAGACAGGGGAACGGGGTCCGATAACGTAAAATGACTGAATCCAAATATGTGCAAAACTTAGCCATGCAAGTGACAAACTACACATATAATTAATTAAACAGCTTTTAATCTTAAACACTTATTTCTTAAAGATGTGACTATTGACAGCTCTAGCCAAGACATGTAGACATGATCATACTAAATTAGAAGGCACACAAAGCACATAGGAAGCAGGTTTATGATTGTAATTCCAGAAACAAAGTTTAAAAGTGACAGGATTGGCCATTACAGGATAGTAAATCATTCCAAGGAGTTTCAAAACGAAGCATGATTCAAGATCAACCTAAAAAACCTTAGCTCAAGGTCAGCAGAATCATAAAAAAAGAAGCAGATAGAAACACAACCTTTGCATGAAAGTGTCTACCCTAAATAACTAATGAAAATAGCATGATCAAACAGGTTGATGGACATGGTCAACACAATCCTTATTTGAGCATGAAAAGTCGTGGACATGCTAAATACCAGTAATAGCACAAAGACATAAACTGTACCAGAATTCATAGCAGGCAAAGATACACCAAGATCTAGATTCACACATAGAAGAAAAACTGGATATTGCATTTTTTTACCATGTATGACTTAGGCAATACTAATCAGGCATGGATCACACTTAAAGTTTCCAAATAGCACGGAAGCATATTGGGCTAAACATTGAGTCAATAAGGTCATAGGTATGATCATGGTCAATTTGTAGAGAAATAGTAGGTTATGCATAAAGGATTCAACTGAATGAGACTCATTAAGGCAAATTATGGGCAGAAACTAGTTCCCATGGAGTTCAAGTACAAAGTTCAAGGTAAGGCATGAGACATGACTCATAACAAATAGCCAATAAACAAATTCGTGCATACATGAAAGTTTTAAACAAGCATAACAATCAGAAATTCTTCTATATTGAATATTCTTAATGAACATATACAGATTTTGGTGAAGAGTTATAACAGAATTTCAAAACAAGGTCGACACAATGTCATATTGGTTCGTAAGAGTTCAAACGAAATATATATTTAGAAGCATGAACACAGGAAGGGAGAAATATATTGTGAGGAATTGAACACTTACCAGTTTGCAGATTTAACAACAAATAGAAGAGATCCACCAAGTTCCAATATCAAAGTAAGAACAAAAACAAAAACTCCAAACCTTAGTGCGTCAGAGTTCACATGAGCTTCGGACGAGCCCTGAGCAGTGCCCGCACTAGGGAGGTAGATGTAAAAGATTCTGGTGGCCTTGGCTTTCAGACGGCCAAGAGCTTAAATTTCAGAATAGTATAGAATGAGTGAAGGTGAGAGAACAGTGATTCAGGTCAGTCCAAAGGGTAAATTGGGGAGGGGCTTATATAGTGGCAGAAATTGAATAGACAAACATGGAATACATTTGATCAAACACAAATAAGGAAAGAAAATATCACATGCAACCAATAATAGAATCGGTAAAGGGGAAATAGTCATTTCAAACCCTAGTTGGGTCCAATGGCCATGAATCTGGTCGGAAATGCAAGAATCGTTCATTGTAGAGTAATATAAATGAAACATCGGCCAGATATTCACAAAATTAAAGCAAAATCAGGCATGTATTGAAAGGTAGCATTTACTAAAGTTAGTTAAATACTAAGTAACACCGTGAACGCGTGAGTAATAGCAGAATAAGGCAAGAGAATCACGAAAGGATTCCATATTGGGCCCAGATTTGGAGAGGATTTAGAGATACTGCGGCTAGGGTTTCTGAAGGAAAGAGGGAGAGTGTAGAGAGGCGACTGCTGAAGGGAAATGGGGATTAAGGTTTGTGGTTGGATAGTTAAAAGAGGTAGATATGGGTCGTTGATCTCTGAGATCAACGACCATGATTAAAAGAACAACGGGGGGGTTGAATAAACGGGTCGCGATCGGGTAGGGTTAAAATGGTCGTTTGGTTTCGGCTAATGGGATTGGGCCATGGATTTGGGTCCTTTTGGTCCGAAAATTAGCTCAAAATTGGGCCAGGTTTTAAAATAGGAGATTAAAGGAAATAATTTAATAAAATAGTTAAATAAAGTTATAAAAATGTTATTTATGCAACTTAATAATTTAATATAAGAGTAGAAGATTATAAAAAATGTAAAAAACTATTTTGACCTTGAATAAAATGACAGATGCAATAAATTGTAAAATATAGGCTATTATTGCAAGATTATGTAAATAGCCTAAAATACTAATATAATTATATGAAATAAAGTAAAAATATTTAGAACATACATATGGGTGTATATAATAAATTTGGATGATTAATTCATCACAAAAATAATTTAAAGGAATAATTAGTAAATATTCAAGTAATTTAAATGCAAGAAAATTAATATTAAAGCTCTAAAAATTATGGAAAATTATGAAAAATGCTTGTATAAATCTTGTAAATTAAATAATGATCCAAAATAACATTTTTAAAGTATAAATACTTTTTGAAAAAGTGTGAGGGAAAAATTGGGTATCAACAGCTGCCCCTCTTTACCCGGGAATGATGAAAGAGTTGTTGGGTAAAGAAAATGATGACCAATTTTCGCCGAGTTGAGTGGGAATGATGTGATTTGAAAAAAGGGGTCGGATCTGGTTACTAAGTTGCCAACATATCTCTGGTGTTACGGGAATCAGGCCATGTGTAGTTCTGGATCCAACGGCAAACGAAACCGATGGAGTTTTTATAAGAGTGATTGTACATTTTGAAAAGGATCTTTTGGGTAGGATAGTATCGTAAGTGGAGTCATGAATGCGAAATGAACGTTATGGGTGTATCATGAGGCAGATATCTGGATGGTCATAGAGTAAAATTTAGGCAATGTTAGTTACGTTTGAAGTAGTCAAAGGATATGAATGTTTTGAACGGAAGACGGAGCAAAGATTGATCCTGTTTGTAGAATAGTTACCTCCCGAGTTACCTACAAAACTCAAAACATGGTTCACACGAGCATATATAGGTTATTTAAACATGATTCAAATTCCCTTCGGACCACGAAGGTTGTCTTCGGACGATGAGGATAACGTCTTTGGACCATGACGTCATTGGCCATGAAGCGTATGATGAGGGATTTTCAGGCCATGAGATGGTGTCCTCGAGACATGAGGATGGTGCCTCTGGACTATGACACCTTTGAATAATGATGTGTAGTATCGAGAGATCCTCAGGCCATGGGATGGTGTCTTCAGGCTATGAGGATGGTGCCTTCGGACTATGACGCCTTTGGACAATGTGGAGATGTTTTAGCCCATGAAATGCAAAGACATGTAGGTATCAATCGTTTGATAAAAGAAATAGGTGATGCATAGTCATATGCGAAGACAAGACAGGGCTTGGTCTTGCGTGAGATGAGGGCAGTCTTAGCCCGATGCGAAGAACAGAGACAATGCTTAGTCTCATGCAAGGAAAGGAAGTGCTTAGCCTTATGCAGTAGGGAGGCAGAGTTTAGCCTCAATGGAGAGAGTTCTTAGTCTCATATAGGGAAAAGGCAATGCTTAGCCTTGTGCAATTATAGAGGAAACGCTTAGCCTCATGTAGTTACGGAGGTGATTCTTAGCCTCATGCAGGGAATAGAGACAAAACTTGGTCTCATGTCAGGAAAGGCAGTGCTTAACCTTATGCAATTACAGAGACAATGCTTAGCCTCATGCAAGAAGTGGAGACATTTCTTAGTCTCATGGAGGGAAAGGCAGTGCTTAGCCTTATGCAGTTATGGAGGCAATGTTTAGCCTCATGCAAGAAATAGAGACATTGCTTAGTCTCATGCAATAAGTGGAGATATTACTTAGTCTTATGTAGGGAAAGGCAGTGCTTATCTTTATGCAGTTATGGAGGCAATTCTTAGCCTCTTGCAAGAAGTGGAGACATTACTTAGTCTCATGCAGGGAAAGGTAGTGCTTAGCCGTATGCAGTTATGGGTGCAATGCTTAGCCTCATGCAAGAATTGGAGACATTGCTTAGTCTCATGCAGGGAAAGGCAGTGCTTAGCCTTATATGGGAAAAGCGATGAGTGACTGTGAGAGAGTGAAGTACTCCTTAGCTGGATGTGTTTGCATTTGGCAACTTTTCATCATGAAGGTAGTGATTTGTTGTGCGTATGTATTCGCGAATGTTACTGTTGTGTTTATTGTGCTTGCATCCAAAGAAAAATCTTGAGTTTTCGAGGGGAAGGTTGGTTCATTTTCTTGACTCCGTGCTTCGCCTTTACTCTTGTCTTGAGGTCCTACTTGAGTTACACTGGGTAACCTTTGTCTATCACAAAAACAAAGTTTTCGAAAAATATGTATGTATTTGACAAATTATTTGCAAAATGTAGTTGTTTGAAATGTATTATAATATGTAATATCAAATAATTTTGATGAACCGGTGACTGTGACACATTTATAGATTGCATCCTCCTTACTTTAGAATTTTGAGGGTCCTTCTCACAATTCTGCCACAGTTTAAATGCATACTTCTGACAATACTTTTTTGGCTATGTTTACCTTGAAAATGGTAATGACAATTAAATTTGATTTTGTGGTTCTAAAAATATGTGATTTATTTTAATACTAGTTGTTAGTCAATAGATGCTAGGTGTAGATAAGAAAAATAGGATATAAGTGAAGGAAAATAGAAATACGCAAACCGAGTTGTTACTGGGCTAGGCCTCGAGTTCACTGGAACTAGATCTCGAGGTCGGGCAGTGATGAATGATAACGCTTAGTCGATGAAGATACAGTGGTATTAGGGGCCTCGAGATAGCCTTTAATGATAAATAATGAGCAATGAATGAAGAACAATTAATGAACACAATATATGAAAGTAATAAATCAGTGGAACAATTGTTGAATATGTTTAGATTAGGGAGCAGAGATTGTTCTTGTTGTATTGAATATAATGTGTGTTACAAAATGACAAGGGTCCCCTTATATAGGAGAGGGGAATACCAACATAGTACATATGCAATTATTACAAAAGGAACACTATTGGTACAGCTATTTAACGGCTTAGTACGGATTTGTACTATTCTTGCAAACTTGGTCAGCTCTAACCACGTGTCCTTGGGAGTTTTTCGCCTTTCCATGATGGTCATCGATTTGTACTGCCCCGAGATCCAGCACAGGTAACCTTCGATATGCTCCCTCGGAGTCAAGCTTTGGACTCTGCTCTGAGCTTCTCGAGGTCATGCGCGGAATGCTACAGTGGCCTCAAAATCGGGCTCTCCAATTTTGGTCGTATACAGATAGTCCCTGCGTTTCTTAGAATGAAATGATAAGCAACAATATTGAATTCTTGCCTCTTCGATATCCCCATTATGACGTCAGCCACGTGAGATCATTAAATGATGTGACAAAAGGGTTGTACAGTGGTCGACGTCAGCACGGCTTTTGAAAAGCCCGCGAACTGCTATTGGTCGACTTTTCCACTCCTCCAACATGCTCAAACAATTCCTTTAAATACTTCAATTTTCTATCTTTTAAACTTTTACAATACCTTCAAACCTTTAGATCTTCACTAACAGTTTCCTGCCTTCTTCCTTCTTCTGTGTTTATTTCTTCATCAGCTTACTTCAAAACTCTGTTATAACCATGGCCAAAACTTCTAAAACGGCCCTTCGGAAAGAGGAAGCCCCTTCTTCATCACGCACGCCTAAGGGAAAATCAAAAGCACCTTCCCGAATCGAGGACTGTATTCCTGGTCCCTTCGAGACATCCTCCGATTTTAAAATTTATAAACCTCCTTCGACACTGGGCCGATACAAGCCCATGTCTCGGTACATAAGTGTAGTAACCGATGTGAAGAAGGTAAAGATAGATTTCTGCTGGAGGGAGGCGGTGCAGGTGGAAATCCATTCATCGGAAGAAAGCATAACTACACATAAAGCTAGATTCCTCAGCGTATATATGTACCATTTCACCTTAGGTCCCATAGATTCTTCTTCTCCACCAATAGACCCGGTGATCCTCGATTTTTTCCATCAATATCGAGTGACGCTTGGTCAAATTTATCCTTCTTTTTGGAGAATTGTCTATATGATTAGATATTTCTCGAACATGATCGTGGGGATGTCTTTCACCCTCGATCATCTGATCAGATTATAGCCCTCGTCTCTATCGAGGGGGCTTAGTCAAGCTGCAGCGTCAATATGCCAAAGCATATTTTGCCAGCATCGACAAGGACAAAGACTGGGGATGGATGAGCCAGTTTGTCCGAGTTAGGACCTTGTACCTTATCCCTTCCGAGAAGATGCCATACCCCAAGCAATGGAATATGAGATGTAATTGTCGCTACGTGGAGCATGTTTGATCATTTGAACGCCATTTGTTCCGCTTTTGAACTAACTACTTTCTTTTTTACTTGATTTTCTTTTGATTGTATAGCCACTGTGTGGTCCCCGGTGTTGTCAAGGACCTCCCGGGATGGGTGAAACTCTTAGACTCCACATCCCCATATAATAAGCGCATTTGGCGTGACTTGGACAAGAGGCGATGGTAGGCCAAAAATCATGGTATGCACATGTCGTTGTTACTTCTAAATTCCTCATAAGTAGACTTCTTGGTGATATGACTAATATTTTATGCTTGTGCATGCCTCGGGGAAGCTGTTTCAATGAGACCGCCTCCTCCTGGCGAAGAAGTAATCCAGAAACCCGCCAAGGACAAAAAGAGGAAGTAGGAGACGCCAGCGGAGTATTCAAAACCAAAGAAACCTAAGGCTTGAAAGCCTAGGACCGATGAAACTGTCCTAACTTCGGCGGCTGCTGAGAGTCTTCGTGTTGAAGATGAGGATGATGAAATTTTCCCATTGGTGCATAGAGCAAGACAAAGCGCTGATGCTTCGAAGGTTGCCGGGCAGAAGACCACCGAGTTGGAGGTGGCCGATGCGGACCCACCTTGTATTGAGGAGACCCTCGAGGAGGGTTTAGGTACAGTCCCCGAGCCAACCGTCGGACAGGATACAACTTGTGCCGACGAACACTTGGGTGGAAGATTCAGATGATCCAGCCTTGAGGCTCTTCGAGGGCGTAAGGAAGCCCCTATAGAGGTTGAGGCCATAGGCGATCTTCAATCGGGCCCATCATTTTCACCAGGGCAGATACGGGATGCCCAGAACAGGGAAGCTCCCGATGTAGGGGCCTCTTAGGGAGAGGACGATTTGTTCAAGGATTACTTTGTCGGCGTTGAGGAGGATGCCAATCTCGATTCCCCCATCGCTCTCGAGGAGGATGAGAGGCTCCAAAAATAGGTGATCTTTTTTACACAACCTTTGTGTTTTGAGTTTTGACCCTTGTCTCTCAAACTTATTTCCTTTGCGTTGTAGGTCACGAAGTCGTATGACCAGGCTTTCACCAAGCTACAAGATGAGCTGACTCATCGTGAGGAGGAGCTCAAGGAGCTCACGTCGGAGTTGAATGAGCTGAAGACTTCATCTGCCCAAAAAAAAGAGGAATTGATCGACCTTCGGGCAAGCTCAGAGAAGGCGCTCTAAGAGCGGGCCAACTTTATTGAGCAGATAGTTTGGTATTCATGAGCTTGTCCTTTATCGTCATAACTTGGTGTTTATTACCTTGACTTGGCATTTGCAGATTGAGAAAAAGGATGCCCTAGTTGGGAAACTCCGGGAAGTGCCGAGATCCTCGAGCTGAAGCGGCATAATGGTAGTGTGGCCTCAGAGAGGGATATTCTTCGGGAGGAGATGGCCTCGAGTCAGGGTCTTCTTCGAGGTGCTCAAGATGAGGCTCGCAAATTTGAAGTGCTCCATGTTGAATAGGCTGCAGCATTATCCACGGCCAGGTCTGAAGCCGATGCATTCGTATCCTCGTACAAAGAGGATGTCGCCGCCGCAAACACTCTGTCTAGGGAGATATCCGAAGAGGCTGAGCTCAAACTGGCTCGCGTTGTTGCTCATGCTCGTTTGGAAGCTCAGAGGTAGGCCTTCGAGGAAGTGCATGCCAAGGGTTTCGATCTTTATGCCGAGATCAAAGAAGCCAAGGCCTTGGAAGAGGAATCGGCAGTTCCGACTACTTCAGACGAGGGCTCTGCAAGCGACTCGAGAAGCAGCGGAAATGAAGAATAGGCCGCTTTGCTCTTTTTATTCTTCTCTTTTGTACATGGGATCCGCATGGGAGTTTTGTAAATGCTCTTCTGTAAATATATTTTTGGAATGAAAAGGATTCCCTTTTATAATGTCTTCAAAGTTTTCCCTTTAGTGTTTATGTAAAACTTCGAATTTGAATTTAACTCCCTCGAGCTCGATCTTGGAGTGACGGAGACCCTTGAGGTCAGTCTGTTCTGATTTCAATCGCATACCTTCCCGAGGTTGGATTGGTAAGGGGTCAATTTGACTTCTCGATCCCTTGAACGATGTATGATAACGTCATTCTCATGACATGGCCAAGAAGTGACCGAGGTGGCCCCGTCGGTACATTTCCCAAAAAGTCATAATTGTTTTGTCAGAGCTAATTGGCTATCAAATTAAATGAATAGTCATCGCTCTTCTTATATATATCCGCTTTCCTTTCATTGAGGGCTTTGCTGCAACTAACATTCCTTATAGAGTTCCTCTTCTTCCGTCAGTTCTTTTGCCATTTTAGTTTAAAGCTTTCGCCTGAGTTTTAATCTTCTTTTCCTTGTTTCAAGGGAGTCATGGTTGCCATGCCCAAATCCGCTCACCAGGAAGAGGAAAGTTCCACCTCTGCTTCTCGCCCGATTGGTGGTACACCGCCGACGTTGGGCGAGCTAACCTCGAGTTTTTTTGTCTTGATGAAAGACTTTACACTAGAGATACCTCTTGATGTTCCTGGCCATCGAGAGCATTCCTCAAGGTTCATTTGATCAATAAAAGAGAAACACCTCGAGGCCGTGAAGAGAGATTGTGGATGGGGGGAAAAGGTGATGTTGCAGATACCCTCTCAAGGAGAAGATATTATGGCCCACGTAGAGGGGTTTTTGAACGTATACACGTACTCTTTTATGTTGGGCCCTGTTGACCGACTCGTGCTTGAGTTCTGTCGAAGATATCGAGTAACTTTGGCTCAGATCCATCCGTCCTTCTGGCGGATCGTGCTGATGATGAGGTGTTTCACTAAAAAGGCTGAGTTCGAGTTCACTCTTAGCCACCTCATAAGATTGTATCGACCTCTGCACTATCGAGGTCTGATCATATTACTACGCCGATCCACCAAGCCCTTCATTTCCAGTGATGACGAGGATCAGGACCGAGGATGGATGAGTCATGTTTTTTGAGTGAGGTCTGTTGACATCATTCCTGCGGATTTTCTGCCATTCCCCGAAAAGTGGAACTTCAAACGTAAGTACTACGTCATATTTTAGTGCCTTTTGTTCTCAACTTTTCCAGGGTTCATGAGAATTTTTATTTTCCTCCTTCACAGCGGTCCCGTGGTTGCCAAATCAAGTCCCCGATCTTGTAGGATGGGTCCACAAATTGGCAGCCTCATCGACTTATGACGAGCGCAAGTGGAGAGAACTGTCGAAGGGCTAATGGGAGGCGAAACACCATGGTAAGTTCCATGTGGTTTCTTTTTTTAGGAATATTTTCCTTTATGCGTACTAATCCTATTATTGCAGGTATTAGCGAGTTCTCCGAGAAGAGACCATGCCCTCTCGGGGAGGAGGAAGGACCGTCGGCTTCGGAGCCGAGCAAGGATAACAAACGGGAAGGATCCTCGAGGGACGAGGATATTCATGGTGAAGCGGGGCCTTCCCGGAGACACAAAGAAGATACAACCGCTGGGGAAGATTTTATATTCATCGGCCAATATATGAACGGCAATGCAATCAAAGGGGATGACTCCACTTCGATGTCTCGAACTGAGAAATCACCCGAGGCGGTTAAGCTTGTTGGACCCTGAGGCCTCTGGCCTCGAGGGAGAGGTTCCACAAGGGGGGAGGAGCGAAGATCCTTTACTGCCATTTTCTTATCCTGTCCATGGTCTGCCTGAGTCGAGCAGAGTCCCGAATGATCACGTCCCCTTATAGGGTGGTTCATCTATGGTCGATGAGACGAGGCAGTAGACGCGTACTCAATTTTTGGGGAGGTTCAGCGGATCTGTTCCGTGGTGAGTTTCAGTGACCTTCTGGCTTTTCAGTTTCGCATTTTCATCCTTTCAACTTAACCTTTTTTATGACAAGCCTTCGACAGACTCAAGTCTGAGCTGCTTCGATGTGAAGCTAGGTTGCAGAAGGCTTTGGTCGGAGAGAACTTTCTCAGGCTTCTTTGTGACAAGAAGGCAAGAGAGTTAATACACCTTCGATCAGAGTTAAATCGAAGTCATGATTACGAAGGCAGCCTCGAGAAACAAGTAACCATTATTTTGAGGGAATACAGGCTTCTTCTCCCATCTTTGGAAACTAATGTTTCGGTATCTCAGTTGTAGAGAAAGACAGAGAAGTTGGAACGCCTTCGGGGTGAAGTTGATCGGGTTAATTCTGAACACATTGAATTGAAGGCACAGATAGATGCTCATGTTGCAGCCGAAAGGAACGCTTTGGCTAAGGTCTCCGCCCTCGAGATACAACTCTAAAAGGATCAAGAAGGCCACTCAGTTTAAACAAGGAGGATTTCTAAGCTTGATACAGACCTTTTGAAGATGAAGGCCGAAGTCATGGACGCTCAAGCCAAAGACGAAGAGCTTTGAGCAAAGGTCGATAAGAAGGTGGCCATCTATCTGAAAGATGTTGCTGAAGCTCGTATGAAGTTTAGGGAGGCTTCCGATCTAGAGAGGCTAAGAAATGATTATGCCCGAGGCAAATCCTGGAGGGAAGCCCTCGAGGAGATCCATGCTAGGGGCGTCGATCTCTCGGGGGAGATAGAGCAGGCTAAGGCGGATGAGTTTGACGCCAAGTTCTTTGTTTTCGATGCTGAAGACGACGAGGAAGAGGCCAGCGAGGGAGCTGGTCCTAAGGAAGCCGATGGAGCCACAGTCCCCGAGTGAGGGAAGATTAGGTCCCCGAGAGTAGATTAGGTTTTTTTTTTTCTGATTCCTTGTATAGGGCTCTCTGTGAGAGCATTTGTACATGTATCTTTGTATCATTACATATAAAAAGAAACCTTTTGGTTTTCCCTTTGTATAAACTTCCACTTTCTTGTGTCTTTGTTTTCTATTTAGAATTTTGATGCTTGTCGATGATTAGTCCGATGAGTTGGACTTTGAGATGAAACCCTTGGGGTTTTGTGCTTGACGAGAATTCGGTAATAGTTGATAGCTAACTGTTTAGGTCTTCCAGTCAGGTTTTGACTCGAGCTCATCGACCCTTAGGTTTTTAAATCGGCCCTGAGGCTCTTTAGGCTAGCCCTTAGGCTCTTACGCATTGGCCCTTAGGCTCTTTTTAGATCGGCCCTGAGTCTCTTTAGGCTGGCCCTTAGGCTCTTTTAGATTGGGTCGATGCGACCTCTAATATGGCTATAGTTTTCCCTCGTTAAAGACTTTTTGAAGTTTTGTGTACGTCTGACTCTTTGACGGCTCGACAAGAACCTCGATTATGAGTCGATATGTGATGATGAATGAGAGCCTCGGGATGTCCGCTCGAAGGCTAAATTTTCAAGGCCTTTTTCTCGAAGGCTGATTTTTTCGAAGCCTTTTCATTGTTTGAAGCTTATATGATCGAATCGCTTTCGCTTATGCCGAGGGTAGCCTGATTAACTTGTTCTTTTTAAAGTATTTTTGAAGTATTTTGAAGGAATGTAGTTTTATGTCGGTAGTCAGACGTCTCCGAAATGCGTTAATTTGGCGGAGCCTTTTAATATGACCGTAGTTTTTATGCTTTGGTCGTAGCCTTTTAGTCCCCGGGAGAGATAGCCTCAGCGTCGATATCGATGGTATGCCTTTTTAGGGGTCTTACAAGTTTGAATATATAGCCTTGGCCTTAATATCGGGATTATGCCTTATTAAGGTCTTATGAATTCGGGCATGCCTTATTGAGGTCTTACAGGCTTGAAGTTGCCTCGTTGAGGGCTTACGGGTTTGATGTTGCCTCGTTGAGGGCTTACAAGTTCTATGTTGCCTCATTGAGGGCTTACAAGCTCGAGTTTGCCTCATCGAGGGCATACGAGTTCGAGTTTAGATAGCTCGGTGAGCTGACTGTTGACGACAGTCCCCGAGTGTCAGGAGTTTTTGGCCCTAGGGCCGTTTCTTATGAAAATGGAAAACTTCTTTGAAGCGTAAAGTGTTTTGATGATAATAGATACTCCTTCGATTACTCTACATGAGCGTACATGTATTCGCCATCGAGAGTTCGATTATTCTATGCGGACCCGGTTCATTCGACCGTTTGGTCCGATACAACATTTTCCTATCGAGACCCTCTTTGGCATATTTCAATTTCTTTTAGGAGGTGACCTCCCGGGGGGGATGCCCCCCAGTATTTGAGTTTGATCGAAGAGAAGCCTTGAATAATTGATGAGTTCTCCTTAGGTAGCATATGGATGTTGCCTCGTTAAACCTCGTCGATAAAACACATTTGGGATAAAATTCGATCTGAGGGAAAAAGAGCGCAACGCATGCTTTAAACCTAAGGTATTCGAGCTGGAGGGTGCTTCGATTCCTCTCAATCGAACACCTGCACATAAGTTAGTATAAAACATATATAAATAAGGAAGAGGGTTGTACCTTAGCTGTGGTAGCGTTCGAGCCTCGATATATTTTAATTGTTCGCTCCAAGGACGTGGCACGGTCCTTTGTTTATTCATCCGGGTGGTGCCGAGGATATAGGTTGCTACTTGGCTGTTTGTTTGTTTTTTGGCTTCTTCGATGTAGAAGGTTTCGATGTCGGTGCCATGTCGTGCACTGCGAACATCTCTTTTGCTGCATGTTACTCCCTGTATATTGTTTTTACTCCGTCCTTTGTTGGAAACTTCATCATTTGATGAAGGGTTGACGGCACTGCTCTCATACAGTGTATCCATGGCCTTCCGAGTAAGGCATTGTACCTCATGTCACCTTCGATGACATGAAACTTGGTATCATGGATTGTATCGGCCATGTTGGCCGGGAGGGTGATCTCCCCTTTCATCGTTTCGCTTGCCATGTTGAATCCATTGAGGAATTGAGAGGCGGGCACGATCTGTTTGAGAAGTCCGACCTGCTCCAGCACCCTCAACCTGATTATATTGGCCGAGCTACCTGGATCCATGAGCACACGTTTAAATTGAATTTTATTCAAGAGAAAAGAAATTACCAGTGCATTGTTATGAGGCTGAGACAAGGTCTCGATGTCCTCTTCGCTGAATATGATAGCGTCCTCTGGTATGTAACTCTGAGTTCGCTTTTCCCTGGTGATGGATATTTTTGTTCGCTTGACAATGGGTCCATGTGGGACGTCGACTCCTCCAATAATCATGTGGATGACGTGTTGCGGTTCCTCCGGTTCATTCTTCCTGTTTGCCTCTTTTTCCCGAAACTAATTTTTAACTCGGTCGCTGAGGAACTCTCAAAGATGTCCTTCGCTGATCAGTCGGGGTACTTCTCCTTGAAGCTGTCTGTAATCCTCGGTCTTGTGCCCGTGAGTGTCGTGGTATTTTCATACCAAATTGGGGTTCCTTTGTGAAGGGTCTAATAGTATGGGTTTTGGCCACCTGGTATCTTTGATTTTTCCTATGGCCGATACGATGTCTAAAACATCAATGTTGAAGTTGTACTCAGATAGCCGGGGTGCCTCGACCGACCTTGTGTGTCTATCAAACCCGGCATTGTTCATGAGTCCTCGGGAACCTTGACCTCGATCTGTCCTTCAATCGTTTCGAGGTATATTGTGCCTCGGGGAGTTTCTTCGATCTTCGATGTATGGTTGATATCTTTCCTTGCTTGGACTTGGCTCTCTTTCTGGAAACCTTGATTCCTTTGCTAAGAGCCTTCTAGGATACACTAAGCCTGAGGGGGCTCCTAATTGGTCATTCTCGACCCTGATCTTCGGCTGATACCTGTTTTGTACAACCGCCCAGGTCACGGCGGGGTATTCGATCAAATTTTGCTTTAGCTACTTCGAAGCTATCGAGCTTAATTCGTTCAAACCCCGAGTTAAGTCCAGCACTGCCCAGTCATCGGAGACTGGTGGTAATTCCATCCGTTCCATTTGAAAGCGAGACACGAACTCCCTCAGCATCTCGTTCTCCGTTTGTTTGATTTTGAAGACGTCAGAATTCCTTGTGGAGACCTTGATGGCACCGACATGTGCCTTCACAAAAGAATCTGCCAACAAGGAAAACGTATCTATTGAGTCCGGGGGTAGGTTATGATACCACATCATGGCCCTTTTTGACAAAGATTCTCCAAATTTCTTCAACAAGGCGGATTTGATCTCGTCATCCTTTAAGTCGTTCCCTTTTACAGCACAAGTATAAGCGGTAATGTGCTCATTGGGGTCCGAATTCCAGTTGTATTTCGGGTGATCGGGCATTCTGAACTTCTTCGGGATGGGCTTCGGAGTCGCACTTGATGGGAACGCCTTCTGCATGAACTTCTTCGAATCTACACCCTTCAAAATCGGGGGTGCTCCCGGGATCTGATCGACCCTCGAGTTATATGTCTCCACTTTTTTTTCGTTAGCTTCAGTCTTCTTTTCGCCTGATTCAATTCTTTTAGTAAGGTCCTCGAGCATCTTCATAATAGCAGGGTTGGTTGTTGACCCGTTATTACTCGATCTCTCTGGTGCCTGCTCGACTCGAGGAGCCATTTCCGGTGCTGCTGTGCTTGGAGTTTTTTATGGCTTTGTAGCAGAGCAATATCCACTTGTTGTGCCTGTAACATCTCAAAAATGACTTTAAGACTAATTTCCATTTCCTCCCGAACAGGAGTTCTATGTACTTTATGTTGGTCTCCTCCGCGCACACTTCCTACTGTATGAGATCTTACATCGACATGTTGAGCGTTATGTGAGCCCACATCGACCAGGATTGGTTCTGTACCACCCTAGGGTTTTGCGGTGGTACACCGGCGCCTAAAGCAGCTGCACTGTTCTCTCCATGAAGCTCAAGACCGTGGTTTTCGTGTGCATTTACTGAGTTAGAGATTTTGACCTGAAATCAAAGATTCTTGGACAAGAAAAAGTGTGAAAGATAACCTGTGTTTTCTGAAAACCAGCACTAAAACAATCAGTATTATTTTTAGCCCCACGGTTGGCGCCAAACTATTTACCTTGAACATGGTAATGACAATTATATTTGATTTTATGGCTCTAAAAATATGTGATTTATTTTAATACTAATTATTAGGCAATAGATGCTAAGTGTAGATAAGAAAAATAGGATACAAGTGAAGGAAAATAGAAATATGCAAACTGAGTTGTTACTGGGCTAGGCCTCGAGTTCACTGGAACTGGATCTCGCTCGGGCAGTGATTAATGATAACGCTTAGTCTATGAAGATACAGTGTTATTGGGGGCCTCGAGATAGCCTTTAATAGATAAATAATGAGCAATGAATGAAGAACAATTAATGAACACAATAAATGAAAGTAATGAATCAATGGAACAATTGTTGAATATGTTTAGGTTAGGGAGTAGAGATTGTTCTTGTTGTATTGAATATCATGTGTGTTACAAAATGACAAGGGTCCCCTTTATATATGAGGGGGGAATCCCAACATAGTACATATGCAATTATTACAAAAGGAACACTATTGGTACAACTATTTAATGGCTTAGTACGGATTTGTACTATTCTTGCAGACTTGGTCAGCTCTAACCACGTGTCTTTGGGAGTTTTTCGCCTTTCCATGATGGTCATTGATTTGTACTGCCCCAAGGTCGAGCACAGGGAACCTTCAATATGCTTCCTCGGAGTCAAGTTTCGGACTCTGCTCCGAGCTTCTCGAGGTCGGGTGCGGAATGCTACAGTGGCCTCAAAATTGGGCTCTCCGATTTGGCTGTATACAGGCTATTCCACATATGATAAAGTCGACTGAACTTGCGATCTTGCCCTTGTTTCTTATCAAGGGAAATGAAGATTTTATTAAGATGTGACCGAACCCACAAGGCTGCCTACGTATCCCCTCTTAAACGGGAATCAGGTCAAGCGTAGTTCAACTACATCAAATGAAGAAATGCAAACAATTCGAAACACAATATCTCTTGACTGCATCTGATTTGATAGGTTTTGGCCAAATCTCTCTGTCCATTTCTGCAAGTATAAGTGCTCCTCTTATTAGTACCCTATGAACCATATAGGGACCCTGCCAATTAGGTGAAAAATTCCCTTTGACTTCATCTTGATGTGGGAAGATTCGTTTTAGCACCAATTGCCTCGGTGTGAATTGCCTTGGTCTGACCTTTTTGTTGAAAGCTTTTTCCATCCTTTTCTGGTAGAGTTGATCGTGACATACCGCGTTCATTATTTTCCCATTAATGAGAGCACGTTGTTCGTAGCGGCTCTGTACCCATTCTATGTCGCTGAGCTCAGCGTCTTGTATAATTCTTAAAGAAGGGATTTCTACTTCGGCAGGAATAATTGCTTCAGTACCATAAACCAATAGGTAGGGAGTTTCCCCAGTTGATGTTCGAATCATGGTTGATACCCGAGCAGAGCAAATGGCAGCTTCTCGTGCCATTGTTTGTAATTGCTTACCATTTTCCTCAATATCTTCTTGATGTTCTTGTTGGAGACTTCTACAGATACGTTAATTTGTGGCATGTATGTTGTGGAGTACTTATGCTTGATCTTGAAGGTTTCACACATGTCCTTCATTAGATCACTACTGAGATTGGCGGCGTTATCGGTGATGATTGACTTTAGTACTCCGAACCGACAAAAAATGTTGTCCCGAACAAAATCTATTATGACCTTCTTAGTTACATCTTTGTAAGATGCAGCTTCAACCTATTTTGTGAAGTAGTCTATGACTACTAGAACGAATCTATGCCCATTTGAAGCAGCGGGTTCGATCGGGCCGATGACATCCATACACCAAGCCGAGAAAGGTCAAGGTAAATTTGTTGTGTTGAGTTCATTGGGTGGTACTCGTATCATGTCAGCATGTATCTAGCATTGGTGGCACTTGTGAATGTGCTTGATACAGTCTGTTTCCATAGTCATCCAGAAATACCTTGCTCTTAATATCTTCTAGGCTAAGGTGAACCCATTCATGTGTGTTCCACAGGTTCCTACATGTATTTCCTCGAGCAATCTGGATGCCTCTTTGGCGTCGACACACCATAATAATCCCAGGTCTGGGTCCTTCTATACGAAATTCCTCCACTTTGAAAGAAATGGTTGGCTAATCTTCAAAGAGTGCGTTTGTATGGTAAGCGTGCTCTGGATATTATCCCTTTGCCAAATATTCCTTGATGTCGAGGAACCACGGATTTCCAACACTTTCTTCTTCAACATGAGCACAATGAGTTGGTTGCTTATGAGTTCCTATTGGTATAGGATCGATGAAATTATTATCTGCGCGTTGTATCATTGAAGATAAAGTAGCTAATGCATCTACGAACTCATTTTGAACCCTCGGAACATGTTTGAATTCTATCTATGTGAACCTCTTGATCCGCTTTTGTACATAGTGTAAATATGGAAATATTTTGGTGTTCTTTGTGGACCATTCTCCTAGAACCTGGTGCACCAACAGATCTGAATCTTTGATTACCAGCAGCACCTGAACATTCATGCCAATAGCTAAATGGAGTCCCAAGATGCAGGCCTCATACTCCGCCATATTGTTGGTGCATGAGAACTTGAGTTTTGCAGATATCGGATACTGTTGGCCGATTTCTGATACCAAGACAGCTCTGATACCTACTCCTTTGAAGTTTGCTGCTCCGTAAAAGAACATTCTCCAACCATCATATGCTTCGGTGATATCTTCTCCTACAAATGACACCTCCTCATCGGGAAAATACGTTTTCAATGGTCTATATTCTACATCTACGGGATTTTCTGCCAGATGATCCGTGAATGCTTGCCCTTTGACTGCCTTCTGAGTTACGTAGACGATGTCAAACTCACTCAGCAATATTTTCCACTTTGCTAACTTACCCGTAGGCATGGGTTTCTAAAAGATGTATTTCAGCGGATCCATCATTGATATGAGATATGTAGTGTATGCACAAAAATAATGCCTCAACTACGGAGCTATCCATGTCAAAGCACAGCAGGTACGTTCCAGCAAAGAGTACCGGGCTTCGTAGGGTGTGAATTTCTTGCTCAGATGATATATCGCCTGCTCCTTTCTTCCAGTCTCATCATGTTGTCCCAGAACGCAGCCAAATGCCCCGTCCAATACGGACAAAAAAAGAAATAGAGGTCTTCCTAGTTCTGGTGGGACCAAAACGGGCGATTTAGATAAATATTCCTTGATTTTGTCGAAGGCTTTCTGGTATTCTTCAGTCCAACCTATTGCAGTATCTTTCCTAAGCATCCAGATGATTGGCTCACATATCACGGTTGATTGTGCTATGAAGCGGCTGATGTAATTGAGATGGCCTAAAAAGCTCATCACATCTTTCTTATTCTTCTGAGGTGGCAAGTCTTGGATTGCTTTGACTTTCAATGGTTTTAAATCAATCTCTCTACGACTGAAGATGAATCCTAACAATTTTCCAATGGGGACTCTGAAAGAACACTTTGCAGGATTCAGTTTCAGATTATACCTTCGAAGTCGATCGAAGAATTTCCTCAGATTTGCTTTGTGGTATGTACTCCTTTTGTATTTTATGATAACGTCATCCATATACACCTCTATCTCTTTGTGTATCATGACATGAAAAATGGTTTTCATGGCTCTCATGTAGATGGCTCTGGCATTCTTCAAACCAAACGGCATCATTCTGTAACAGTATGAAGGTTGTATTTTCATCATCCTCTTCATCCATCCAGATCTGATGGTACCCTGCGAAGCAATCCACAAAGGATTGGAGTTCATGCTTGGTACAGTTGCCAATCAATATGTGTATATTGGGCAATGGGAAATCATCTTTGGGACTCGCTCTGTTTAGATCTTCGTAGTCAACACATGCTCTAACTTTCCTATCTTACGTCGAAACTGGCACAATGTTGGCCAACCAAGTCGGGTACTCGACCACTCTAAGAACCTTGGCTTTGATTTGCTTGGTGACCTCTTCTTTTATTTTCAAACTCATATCCGTCTTGAACATTCTGACTTGTGCTTTACTGGTGGACATGTAGGATTAATGGGCAGCTTGTGAGCCACAATGGATGTGCTCAAACCCGTCATATTGTCGTAGGACCATGCAAAGATATCTTCATATTATTTTAGGAATCAGATGTACTCTTCTTTCTCTGACGGTGATAGATGAATGCTTATGCGTGTTTCCTTGACCGTTTCAGAATCCCCTAAGTTAACAACTTCAGTTTCATCTAAGTTTGACTTTGGCTTGTATTCAAAACTTTCCACTTCTCTGACAATTTCCTCAAGTATTGTATCCTCTTCTAGATCCTCTTAATCACTATCCTTATGTTGCGTTGTCTAATTACATGTCACAGTCACAGGTTCATCGGGATAGGTAATAATAACGCCAGGAACTTGATGGGCACGGGATAGTGCAGTAGTCTAGTTCTTGAGAACAACTTCTTTCCCCATGGTCTAAATGATGAGGTCTTCCTCCTCCTCCTCAACTATTGCACTGCAATCTGTATCTTCTTCATCTAGAAATAGCTTCCTCATGCCTTCTAAGACTTCACTTTCTTCAGATCCCCACATTATGTCTGCTTGTTGGAATATCTGATGCAGAGGTGGTACCGGTTGTTCCAATGGATAATAAGGACCACGCCATGGTGGCGACCAATCCTGATACTCTTGCCAAGTGCATTCATACCCAAGCACGAAAGTTGTACCATGACGTTGCGGTTGCACAGGTTTGGTTATCCCTTGAAGGTTTTTGCTGAGACCTTTGCCAGGTTCATACCATGTCCATAGTAGTGTGCTTTCTGTCTTATTACTCCACCATCAATCCTTTTCAATTGCGTTGACTCGCTCAATGCGATGGTACGTCTCTCCACCCAACTTCTTCCTATTCTCGATGACTGGAACGGTTTGATTGATGTAGATAGGGTTACTTCTATCTCCATGGATAATCACCTCCTCATGATTCCATTCAAACTTCATAGCCTGATGCAGAGTAGAAGCCATTATCCCAGTGGCATGTATTCAGGGTCGTCCCAACAATAGGTTATAGGTGGCAAATATATCCAGCACTTGGAACTCGACATCAAACCAGGTCGGGCCCATCTATAGGTTGAGGTTGATTTCTCTTATTGTATCCCTTTGGGATCTATCAAACGCCTTTACATTCATGTATCTCATCTGTATCTCGTGCAGGCCTTTACCCCACCTCTTTAAAGTAGTTAGTGGGGGATATGTAGAGACTGGATCTTCCATCTATTAGTGCCCTGGCGATGAACTTATCCTCAAATCGCACTGTGATCTGTAATGCCATGTTGTGACTAAGTCCCTCTGGTGGTAACTCATCTTTATGAAAGGTGATTTTGTGGCTCTCCAGTACCTTCCTGACTATATTGTCCATATCTCCACTAGTGATGTTGGTGGGTACATAAGCTTCACTCAACACTTTCATTAAGGCATTCCTGTGTGTGTTGGAGTTTTGCATTAGTGACAAGATGGAATTCTGAGCAGGAGTCTTATTCAGATGATCGACAACAGAGTACTCTCTTGCTTGTACCTTTCTCCAAAGGTCATCAGTACCCCTCCAAGTTTTCAGGTGTATAAACTCTGCAAGTTCTAGTCATGCCTTGTGCCGCACCTGTCTCTTCCATCTTCGCTTTTCCTTTTCTCCTAGCTTCCGCAACATAATCCCATAGGATGGCATCAGACTTGTAGGATGGTGTGCGATCTACCATCACAGTGAAGGGTTCAGTTACTTCGACCTCAAATGGTGCTTGGGTTTGTACCACAACTGGTGTGAGGGTGACCGGAGACGTCATAGGATCATCCCCCTCTCGAATGAGTCTGATTGACCCTTCTGAGTCCCATTCTTTGTCAGTCTATGTTACATCACTCCCTCACCTATATGATACAGGAGAGGATTGTTACGCACGTTTGGTGCAGTTTCCTTTGCCTGTTGACCTTGTTGTCGATCAGTGTCTAAATCTTGTCTTTCAATGTGCGACACTTATCAATTGTATGATCGTTCATGCCTAAATTATCGAAACATGTCTTGTTGGGGTTAATCCACTGAGAATAATTCTCCATAACAACGGTAGGTATGGGAGTGACATAACCAGCAGCCTTCAATCTCTCATATAGTTGGTCTATGGGCTCAGCGATTGGGTTGTATTATCTAGGTGGTCTGCGGTCGAAGTTTGGTCGTGGTTTTTGGTAGTTTTGGTGAGCGGGTGGAGATGAATGGTAATATGCGGGCTGAGTGTTATAGGCATGGTAGATGGTAGAAGGTTGTTATTATCCGGGGGTGAAGGATGATATGTGGGTGGAGGTGTTAGGTACAGCACCTACTTCTTTTTTCTTCAAAATACCTCCCAACTACAAGGCTTTATTTGTGGCCTGTAGTGCCTCAAAATTTGTCACCATCCCTCTTTTGATCCCTTCTTTTATTCTTTCTCCTAGCTTGATGATGTAAGAGAATTTGTGTTTCTCAAAAACCATCAACCTTTCACAATATTGAGGGTATTGAGCTCTGACGAAGAACTTGTTCATTTGTTCTTCTTCGAGCTCTAGCCTTACTTTCGCATCCATAGATCTCCATCGAGTAGCATATTCGCGGAAGGTTTCTGTTGGTTTCTTCTTGAGGTTTTGAATGTAGAAAATATCTAGCGCGTTCTCTGTGTTGAACCTAAATCTATCCATGAAGTCTGACGCATGCTTACCCAACTAACCCATTTCTTTGGGTTTTTGATGATATACCAAGACAACGCATCTCCTGTGAGGCTTCGCATGAATAATTTCATGCAGATTTGTTCGTTTCTGCCCACTCCTACGAGCTTGTCACAATATGTCCTCAAATGTACTTTCTGATCACCGGTTCCATCGAACATTTCAAATTTGGGAGGTTTGTAACCCTCCGGCAATTAGTTTAAGCCTTCAATGCCTTTACCACCTTCGACATTCTGAACTCTTCCAATGAGCTTCTTGAGTTCCTCCGCCATATTTTTAATGAGTAGGTCTTTCTCGGTTGATTCAGGTATGTATAGGGTTTGTTGTGGGGTGTGGGGTAAGGTTTTCGCATATATTAGATTGCTTTGATGGACTCTGGGGATGTGGGCATAAGGGTGGTCAATTGTTGATTTTTGGGGATCATAAGTGGGTTGTGGTACATTCTGGAAAGTGTGATAAGTGGTAGTCTGTGGGTGTTGGGGTGTGATGTTTTATACGTCAATACCACACAAGAGGGGGGGTGATTTGTGTGGTGTCCAATTTTCGAGTGCAGTCTCTATAGAAGAACCTGGTTCTTCTAGGTGTACAAACTCGTACTATTGCGGAATAATAAATGCAGAAAAGTAAAGAACACAGAGATTTTTACGTGGAAAACACCCGGCTCAAAAGGTGAAAAAACCACGACCTACTACTCAGTAGGATTTTTCCAAACTCTTCACTACAACTCTGAGCCAAACAGCATTTACAAAATAAATTCTTTTGTAAACCTAAGGACTAACTCTAATCCCTTTGTAGCAAACTAGCCTCTAGATAATTGCGACAAACTTCAAGTTAACTCTAACTTGATCAATGTGTACCTATTACAATTGCTTCTAATAAAGCTGAAAGATACAATATTTAATCACCTACTACAAACCAACTAGACTCAAAAGATAACAGATGGAACTGGTTCTTCTAGCTGGTTCAAGTAGCTTTTGTGTCGCACAAGGAATCTGCTTGCAAAATTGCTTTAGTAATTTTGCTTTCAGTTCTTTTTTCACTTCTGCCTTTGTGCGATTAAATCTTCAGCAGGAATGCTTCAACATTTTATAGCGCCAGTAGTTGAGATGTTGTTATTTAGTTCTAGTGCAACTCTTCCTTGGTGGAAGAGTTTGTGTTCATCTCAACTTCCTCGATTGTTTCTGTCCTTGCTGAATTCAAGGGTGGTGATGGTGTTGTTGAGGAGTTGGTACAGGGGGAGGGTTAAGTTTTGAGGAGGTGTGGGGTACTGGCGTGGTGCAGAAGGGTTTGGTGGCGGGTTTTGGTTTTGCGTGTTTTGCGGTGGCGTTTGGTGCTGGGTAGTTGGATTTTTTGTTGGTTAATATCAGGTACATTGAGGGTGAGAGAGAGATTTTCCATGTTTCGAACCTGCTCAAATTCTCCTTGTAACTTCAATATTTTCTATTAAGACCAGTTCATTTTGTGCTGGAGTACTTCGGCTATCTGAAGTTTTGACATTCTCTGCCATGGTAGCGTTATCCTTTCTAATACCACTGAGATCATCCATTTTCCCTTTTCCCTTGTTCTTGCTTTTAGGATCACTTGGTAGAGGAGGATCTGGAGGACCCCTGGATCTAGGGTGACATGCTGACGATGCTAGTATGCATGAACCAACCTTGGGGAATGGGAATAATCAAAAGAAAGAAAAAGCAAAAGGCAACCAAGTTAGTAAGGGGTATTGAAAGAATGTTTGCAATATTAAAATTTTTTTGCAAAGTCATGTAATAATTCGCGTCCTAATTTAGGGATCTCATTGTGCCCGAGGTAAGCCTAAGCGACACGTAGACTTGGAGAAAATTGATGCTAATAACTGTGTCATTTCATTAATGCGAAAATGAGTCAAATATTCACTAAATTGATAATAATAAAATAAAGTTACTAATGGCATTTAGCCTTATTACAATCGAAATCTAAAACTAAGCTAGAAAATAATAAAGAACATTATTTGCTAGTCTAGTTGTTCCTTGAAGGACCTACTCCGTGCTTGGCTCTTTTGACTCCATCAATCAAGTTCCCTAAGCCGCGCATATCCAATAATAAGTAAGCCTTTGCTAAATGCGCTCCTTCACTGCCATCCGTATTTTGGCAATTTGTAAGCCTTGTTCTGATCTTTCCCTCAAGCTCCATCAATCCTTGTTCTAGATATTCCAACCTCTATGTTGACTTAGTGGAGATACCCCTCCATTCATTTATAGCCTCCATACCACTTTGTGTTGTTCCAGATGCCTAGCTTTAGACTCGAAAACCCTTTTGCGAAGTCTTCTATACTTGACCTATCCAGAACTATAACAACTATAGGGGCATCAAGCTATTGAGTCATACCATGAAAGTGTGGGAGAGGGTGGTGGAAGCGAGGGTGAGGAGGCTGGTGTCGATATCCGAGAACCAGTTTTGGTTCATGCCTGGTCATTCCACTACAGAAGCGATCAATCTTATTCGGAGGTTGGTGGAACTGTACAGGAATAGGAGGAACGATTTGCACATGGTGTTTATTGACCTAGAGAAAGCTTATGATAATGTACCTAGGGAAGTTCTTTGGAGATGCCTAGAGGTGAAAGGTGTCACGGTGGCTTATATTAGGGTGATTAAGGATATGTATGATGGATCTAAGACTCGGGTTAGGACAGTGGGGGGCGACTCGGAGCATTTCCTGGTTGTTATGGAGCTACACCAAGGATCTGCGCTCAGCCCGTTCTTATTTGCCCTGACGATGGACGCACTGACACACCATATTCAAAGGGAGGTGCCATGGTATTTGTTATTCACTAATGATATAGTACTGATTGATGAGACGCGAGGCGGTGTTAACGAGAGGTTGGAGGTTTGGAGATGGACCCTTGAGTCTAACGGTTTCAAGCTGAGCAGGACTAAGACTGAATACGTGGAGTTCAAGTTCATCAGCGTATCGAGTGAAGCGGGCGTGGACGTGAGGCTTGACTCACAAGTCATCCCCAAGAAAGGGAACTTCAAGTACCTGGAGTTGATTATACATGGGGATGGGGATATTGACGAAGATGTCACGCACCGTGTAGGAGTGGGGTGGATGAAATGGAGGCTAGCGCCTGGTGTCCTGTGTGACAGGAAGGTGCCTCCGAAATTTAAAGGAAAGTTTATAAAACGGTGGTTAGGCCGACCATGTTGTATGGTGCAGAGTGCTGGACAGTGAAGAATTCTCATATCCAGAAGATGAAAGTTGCAGAGATGAGGATGCTGAGATGGATGTGCGGACGCACTAAGCTAGATAAGATTAGGAATGAAGATATTCGGGTGTAGGTGGGCGTGGCTCCCATGGAAGACAAGATGCGGGAAGCTAGGCTTAGATGGTTCGGGCATGTGAAGAGGAGAAGCCTGGATGCACTGGTGAGGAGGTGTGAACGGTTGGCCTTGACGGGTATGAGGAGAGGTAGAGAGCGGCCTAAGAAATATTGGGGAGAGGTGATCAGGCAGAACATGGCGCGGATGCAGATTTCCGAGGACATGGCCCTTGATAGGAAGTTGTCGAGGTCTAGCACTAGGGTTATAGGTTAGGAGATAGGAGGCTAGTGTGATAGTGTCTTGTATTAGGCTGATAGTGGCTCCAGTTGTGTTCTTACTACTTCTTTAGGGTCGAAAGTTAGGCTTTAGTATGTTTAGCGACCCTTAGTGTACATATTATTCCCTTGTGTATGTAGTATTGTGCCTTTGTAGATGCTTAGTGTTACTACTTTGCTCTCTATTTTCTGGTTATTGCGCTGCTAGTGTTATCTGTCTGGATTCCTTAGCTGCTACATTATCTCTTTCCTTCTTGTGCCGAGGGTCTACCGGAAACAACCTCTCCACTCCTCCGTAGTAGGGGTAAGGTCTGCGTACACACTACCCTCCCTAGACCCCAAATGTGGTATCTCACTAGGTTGTTGTTGTTGTTGTTGTTGTTGTTGTTTCTCTATACTTGACTTGTGCCTCAGCAACATCATCAAAGATCCTATTTTCCAGATTGACACCCGGCTTGATGCCTCCCGCTATATCATCTACCAACCATGATAGGTAGAAGTACACATGACCAGTATGATATCTGTCTGGCTCAATAATCTATCTTTCCATAATGACCTTCTGGTTCCACATATGTTGTGCCTCAAGCTTGAAAGGAATGATGTCCCCTTTGAAATCTGCCTTGTACTGGACCATGTCGGAAACCCGAGGTATGAATTGTTTTCTTCTCGCATGTCTCATTACCTTTATAGGAGCATAAGGATAAATTCCTCGCAACCCGATCAGTACCAAATGAGTAGTATCCCTCGACCAGATGATAAACTCACTACTAAGAAACCATTCAAACATCCAATGTACCTTCTCGTCTGTCAGATTGCTGAAGAAACGTACCCAACTTACAGCACTTCCGGGTTGTGCAAACCTGTCTGGGATAAATGCCATTTTCTTTTTATTATGGTAAGCTATGTAGTGATTCAATGGTCGTCACAGAAGCTCTTGACGATATTATCCCCTCTAAAAATGTTCGAATAGCCAAACTTGTAGTAACAGATTAAAACCCACAAAATATCTGAATCCATGTTTGCACCGACCTAGAGTGCGGTACATTTCAGATAGGATCATAGGGATGATGGTGTAGGTTTTTCCCTCGATGCCTTCCAGTAAAGTCCTTGCAACCATAGATAAACGAGTGTGGATCCTCTCTCTTTCATTGGAAATATCAACAAACCCAAGAAGCAAATGATGAACACATAAATCTGGCGGTACGTCCAACCTAGGTAAGTAATGGCGAGCTCCTCATGATGAAGACGATAAGATTTACTATGTCCATAACGTTCATAAATAAACCCAAAAGGGATGTAGGATTTCTTTAAGCATAGCAATTCTTCTTTTTTCATAAAGCCTAACATCTTTAGAAAACCACGAGGGGTGCGATTCTCTGGTACTAGTAACCCTGGACTATCCCATGGCAGCTTAGAAAAACCTCCTATTTCTTATAAGAGATGAGTCATTTCTATGTCACCAAATCGGAAGACCGCTCTTATCTCATCCTAGAACATGGTAGCAGCCTCAATCAATGCTCTATTTGGTGGGATATTAAGCAAAGACGGCAAGTCACTAAGTAACTTTCTCACATGATTCTTGTCGCAAGGCGCAAGGTCTTTCCACCAGTCAAGTAGCAGAGGTGGGATGTTTTGGACCATGCCGAACCTGGGGACTTCATGCTTCATTTTCTGCAAACAAATAAAGGTTAGTCGTTTCCCTCTCCAGATTCGTCCATTTACACAATAATGATCAACATATTTGCATGTTTATCCAAGTAATGCACATAACATGATTGTGCCCATTGGGATTGTGGAAATCCCGTCAGACTTTGGACAAGGCTTATCTTAGCGGGCTATTACGTTAACAACGTTTTAATCTGTACTAGGTTTAACATGATGCATGTACATTTGAATTGGAGTAAGGTTTCTAGAATGGTCTAGACTGGTACTCTCAAGTGGACAACTTGAGAGGGAAAGGCACGGAATCGTCGACTGCACCGCTGGTTGGCTAGTCTACTACAAATAAGCCTTTCCGATTTAAGAAAAGGTAATTTTGGAAGAGCGTAGGCTCTCATCAAGCGCCACTATATTAATAATTGGCATGAGTGAAGTATGATGTGGAGCATACTTTAAGTAGAGATAATAACACATTGCCAAGTATTTGCATGATAGAATATGTAAAACCAATAAATAAGACAGCAAAAGTAAACATGGAAAGAGAAGAAAGACAAAAGGAAGAAGTCGGTTTAGTTCATTAAAATATATGCGGGAAATAAAGCAGGTAAGGATGGGAAAGTCATGATATGGCAGTCTTAGACATGATGAAAAGAAATGAAGAGTGGTCATAACAAATAAAGGTGAATAGGGAAAGGGATGTACAAGTCATAACAGATTTAAGCAAATAGAGGTGAATAGGGGAAGGGATGTACATGTCATAGCAAATTCAAACAAATAAAGGTGAAGGTGGGAAGGGATGTGCATAAAGAAAGTAATCCACATAAATCAAGTTCATTATGGTAAGAACCTAAGTATATCCCCAGCAGAGTCGCAATGCTGTCGCGCCCCTTTTTCTCGCGAAATCGGGCTTCGACGTGTGACAACTCTTTTAAGGAAGAGGTTAAACGAGAAGAGTCGCCACATAACGGTTTTTAGGTGTGTTAGGGCACCTATTTGCAAATAACTCTGTTTTAACTAGTTTGTGTTACCAAAGATCGAGTAAGGGCTCAAATTACCTCAAAGAGAAGGTGTTAGGCACTGTTCGAGGTCCACAACTGTGGGTCCCGGCCAAACTTAAGACTGTGGATTAGGCTAGGTGATCAAATAAACAAAGAGAAACATAAAAGTCGAAGAGTTTCACTATAACATAATGAGAATTGGTACAAGCCTTCAACGATACAACTATAACGGTCTATATTAAATGACTAAGTGTATAAAAGATAAGGAGGGGGTACTAAGTTTTTTAGCCTAAACGATTGCCCCGTGCAACATAAATAATACTTCGCAACTCCCTTTAGATAGGAGTTGCTCATATTATTCAGCGAGTACAGACTATCATCTCATCCTACCCGATTACTATGTTGATGTTGTTTACCTAAAGCATTCTAATTCAATTCTAAGTCGTGTCCTATGCGTGCACTACCCGCTCCAGGCCTATGGTCCAGGAGGCTTTGGACCTATTATTTGGGTGGTTCTAGACTTTACTTAGGTTGCTCAAATGGATAAAACTAAGCAACATTCAAAACATGTAGGACTACACATAAAGACAATAAATGGCTCAAGTTAGCCTCCACACATAAGCAACTTATGCACGCAGGCAGATTCTTACATTAGGCAGTAGCCAATTTCAGAATTAAGAAAAATTAGAGGCATTAAGTCCTATATACATGGCTTCTATGTGATTTTGATTTTAAGTTTCGTACAGGCACTGGTGTTGTTTTAAAACAATGAATTTGCAAATTGTAGGCATTACAAACCTTATAGGCATGATCTCTAAATTGTTTGCGCATTGAGGCAGTAAAACCGTTTGAAAGCTCAAAATTACTCGTGTTTGATTTTATAGACATACTTTCCAGGTGAGTAACAATATAATATAGGCAAGATTTCTAAGAGTTAGTATTTGAACTTGATTTTATCATACTTATTCCTATAGACATGTTATCTAAGTGGCAGTGTAATAGAAATAGCAATACCAATAGCTAATTAATCAATTACGGTCATATAGACATGATATCTTAAATGAATATTAATAGGAGTATGTCCCTATCACTTAACGCGATCTTATAGGAATGATATCTAACACATGGCAGTAGAGCAAATTGAGCAAATAACCAATGATGTTGCAATACAATAGGCAGCTAATAACGTATAGGACTGGAGCATGTGAACAAGTGAAATACGCAGGTCCTATAGGCATGTTATCTAACAAACACATAGAAATAGAGCATGCTGAGCAAAATGAAACACTTAGATCCTATAGGCATGTTTCCACCCTTTCTTGCAAGCAATAGAATATACATGTTTCCCCAATTTCACTAACAGCCCAATTGTTTGTTATTACAAATCATTACAGGCCCAGAATAAAATAATACATACTTAAAGATGACCAAATACAAGATGAAACAAATACAGGTCCGCAAAGGTCATTATAGACCCAATACAAAGTAACCCAGGGGTATCCATGGGCCTTCAATAGCATTATTCCCCAGACAAACAGCATGCCCAAACCACAGGCTCACCAGGACAGTACAATGATCCTAAATCTAATGCCCAGGTCCAACGACACATATGGACCAAAACCAGGCCCAATGAATAACTCACTTACCCAAATGTGTGCCAAACTTAGCCATGCAGGTGACAAACTACACATATAATTAATTAAACAACTTTTAAGCTTAAACACTTATTTCTTAAAGTTGTGACTAATAACAGCTCTAGCCAAGACATGTATACATGATCACATTACATTGGAAGGCACACAAAGCACATAGGAAGCAGGTTTATGATTGTAATTACAGAAACAAAGTTTAAGAGTGACAAGATTGGCCATTACAGGATAGTAAATCATTCCAAGGAGTTTCAAAATGAAGCATGATTCAAGATTAAACTAAAAAACCTTAGCTCAAGGTCAGCAGAATCATAAAAAAAGAAGCAGATAGAAACACAAACTTCGCATGAAAGTGTCTACCCTAAAGTAAAACCTAATGAAAATAACATAATCAAACATGTTGATGGACATGGTCTACACAATCCTTAATTGAGCATGAAAAGTCATGGACATGCTAAATACTAGTCATAGAACAAAGACTTAAACAGTACCAGAATTCATACCAGGCAAGGATTCACGCATAGAAGAAAAACTAGATATTGCATTGTTTACCTTGTAGGACTTAGGCAACTAATCAGGCATGGATCACACTTAAAGTTTACAAATAGCAAGGAAGCATATTGGGCTAAACATTGAGACAATATGGTCACGGGGATGATCATGGGCCAATTTGTAGAGAAATAGTAGGTTATGCATAGAGGATTCAGCAGAAAGAGACTCATTAAGGCAAATTCTGGGTAGGAACTAGTTCCCTAGGAGTTTAAGTACAAAATTCAAGGTAAGGCATGAGACATGACTCATAACAAATAGCCAATAAACGAATTCGAGCATACATGATAGTCTCAAACAAGCATAACAATCAGAAAGTCTTCTGTATTGAATACACTTAATGAACATATAGAGACTTATACAAATTTTGATGAAGAGTTATAACAGAAATTCAAAACAAGGTCGACACAGTGTCATATTGGTTTGTAAGAGTTCAAACGAAATATATATTTAGAAGCATGAACACAGGAAGGGAGAAATATATTGTGAGTAATTGAGCACTTACCAGTTTGCAGATTTAACAACAAATAGAAGAGAACCACCAAGTTCCAATATCAAAGTAAGAACAACAACAAAAACTCCAAACCTTAGTGCGTCAGAGTTCACAGGAGCTTCGAACGAGCCCTGGGAAGTGCTCGCACTAGGGAAGTAAATGTAAAAGATTCTGGTGGCCTTGGCTTTCAGCCGGCCAAGAGCTTAAATTTCATAATAGTATAGAACGAGTGAGAGAACATTGATTCAGGTCTGTCCAAAGGGGAAATTGGGGGGGGGGGGGTTTATATAGGGGTAGAAATTGAACAGACAAACATGGAATACATTCGATCAAACACAAATAAGGAAAGAAAAATATCACATGCAATCAATAATAGAATCGATAAAGGAGAAATAGTCATTTCAAACCCTAGTTGGGTCCAATGGCCATGAATCTGGTCGGAAATGCAAGAATCATTCATTGTAGAGTATATATGTCACACCTGTTTTTTCCCGATAGAGTGGGGATAGGGGAGTTTTTCCAATTTAAGTGATATAATCGAAATGGGGTTATTTATTTATTTTTAGAGTCGCCACTTGGGATAATTATATGGTGTACCAAGTCACCTGTTTATTTTAAAATCTCAAATCGAGGAAGTTTGACTCCATTTTAAAGTCTGCGAACCAGAAGACCGGGTAAGAAATTCTGTTAACCTGGGAGAAGGTGTTAGGCACTCCCGAATTCCGTGGTTCTAGCACGGTCACTTAAATATTAGTAATTGGCCTAATTATTTGATTAATTACATGTTTTAAAACCTTTATGCCTTATCGCTTTTATACCGCTTTTAATTATTTAAAACAATTATGGAGTTTATTTAAACAAGTCGCGGTGTCGCGCATTTGTTATCTTTGTACACATCACAAACCACGTCACGTGAAACGCACCCGTGATTCACAATGTATTTATTTTAATTATCTGCAATAGAGTCGAATAGAGTAAAAACAAGTTAGAGCTAAAATAAATGGGAGCAGATAACTACTTAAAGTCCAGTTCCCCTTCTTGTCAACTTAAACCCAATTCTTTTCTTTCGTTTAACCTCACTACTCAACCCAAGGAAATAAAACAAAATTAAGCCTAAGTCCTTTTCTTATTTCACGATAACATCCATTTTGATTTTTATTATCATAATTAAACCAAGCAGCTCAAAATCGGTTCATTTTTATGTTCCCAAATTGAAGAAGTGATCCACATATTACAACTACAAAATTGAGAACAAACTAATATGCAAACAATAATATCAAACAAGACGGCATTTCATGAGGTCACTCAACAAGCAGAAATCTAAGGAAGGCAGAAAAATATACAACAAAAAGTTGCAGGAAGAAAGAGAAACGGGACCTCAATATAGCTTAAATTTGATCATTTCACGGCTTTGAACTCGAAAATGTAACGGACCGCGGATGAAAACTCGAATGGGCACCGAAAAGCATAACCTCACTTAAAATCTTTGAAATCCTTGTTTGTTTCCTTCTTTTTCATTTTAAAGTGAGTGAATGGTGAGTGAAGAACGTGTGAGTCGAGATTTATGTGAATGTGAATTTCCAGTGTGTGACCGTGTGTGTGGAGTTACGGCGATGACACTTTTGCTGGCAGATGACGGCGGGGAGTTTTAAGAAGAAGGGTTTGCGGTTGGTGGTGTTTTGGAGAGGAGAAGCGCGACGGCTTGCGGTTGTCTTAGGCGACAGGAGGGGGGTTTGGAGGCAGTAGTGCTGATTTTTGTCTGTTATTCGTGGCTGGCGGCATGGAGATCAGGGGGTTGTGTGGTTGTCCTCCGGCGGCGGCGGTAGTGGCTTCTTGTGAAGGGTTGTCATTTGGCTGATGGTTCTCTGTGGGATGAGGAGTGACGAACTAGCATAAGGTAGGGTTGGCCGGCAGAGATGAATGAAGATGAGGGGGTGGCGGCTAGGGGTGATATCTAATTTGGAGGTTGCCGAATTTCCGGCGAAGCTGGTAATGGCAGAAGGGTGTTAGGGTATGGCTGGTTTTTCTTCGGGTCTAAGGGTGTCCAAGGTGTGTTTTGTTGTGTCTAAGATTTTTTTTTAGTAAATTTTACTACTAGGCTAGGTGCCTAGTAGCGATTTTATTAATAATAAGAAAACGATAAACAAATAGAGTAATGTTGTCGTAAAATCCATAGGACGATAAACAAAGAATAAGACATAACTCCTACTATCAAAATTAGGCTTGTATGCCCAATAGTGATCTCACATAATGTACTACTATCTATAATGTGACTAACTAAGGCTATTTCTGAGTAAAGCCCAAAAGGACCTCTAAAATCTGGCTCGTCATTCCCAGGCCCAAGCGAGCCCACTCCAGCGTCCCATTTAATTATTTTGTAGGCCATTTCCATCCGAGTCGCGTCTGGGCTATCATTGCAACACTGTTGGCCCAACTGAGTTAGAGCTTAGCCAATTAATCTTTTGATCTGGCCCAATTTCTGGGCCCAATTCCTGTTACAATTACTAGTGGCCCAAGCCTAAGTATCGTATATGTGTACAAACCCACCGACATTTTCATTTCATTTCCCTTCTTTCCTATTCCCTCATGCCATATCTTCTTCCTTCCGTCATTCACNCATGCCCTATCTTCTTCCTTCCGTCATTCACGAGTGGCGATTCCACCTCTGTGAGCTGGTAAGTTTCTCCATCTGAGCTCAATACTTTCATTTATGTTGAATTTTTGCTTTTTCCTACTTCTCACTGCTTTGTATCTACGTATTTCCTCACTCAATTGCCCGAGCTTCATCTTCTTCTTACATTGCTCCATGGTTGTCCGGTCCCAAATCCACGCAATCGAGCTGCTTCGCATCGACTTCCATTGCTTCGACAGTTCCACAACTACGCCGGTGATCTGGTAAGTAACACAATATTTGGTCAGTTGTTACTTTTCTATTGTATCCTGTCAATTTCCATTTCCTCACTGATTGTATTTCTGCGCTTTCATGATTTTGAGGGCAAATCCTCATGTCCGTGCATTTGAAGGTCAATTTAGCTTCAGTTGAGTCACCTAATCTCTGTGTTACCCTTAACGGCCAAGTCTCAGGTACTGTTTCTTTTGCCCTGTCGCTTCCTTTTGATTGCTCTGTGTTGTTTGAGTCCATTGTATGTTTTCCTCCCAAATGCATGTCATTTTTCCTACCTCTAGTGCTTGAGAAAGCACCCTTAAGGATTGTAATTGGTGACATATTGTGATTTCCATGTTTATACCTGCAAAAAAAGACCTGGTTAGTATAAATACTGACCTTCATGTACTCATCATTTCTGATTTGTACATAAAGGTGTGATGATAGTTTTTTGTTCATGTTTGCTCTATTTTGCTTCATTTGTGTCCCCTCTTCTCTATCCCCTTATTCTTCTTTTTATTGTAGCATGCACCTTTTGTAACCCTCCAAACTTGTTTGATGAAGTCAAAATTTGTTTGCTGCTTGAATTGCTCTTTTCCCTTATCTCTGAATTGTTACATCCCCTTTTTACCTCTTGCATATTTCTTTTGGGCATTCTAGGCAATGTTTTTCCTCTTTTCTTTACTTGCATATTTCTTTTTCTCAACTTGTTCTTTTGCCTATTTCTGTTAGACATTCTAGGCAGTAGTTTTTGTTTTTTAGATGTCTCCTTTCCCCTGTCTTGCATCCCTCCCTTATACCATTTGTGCTTCCTGTAGTGATGTTTTTGATTTCCTGTATCCCCTGTTACACCTTTATATCCTGTTAGCCTTTTGCATGTCCTTTTCTTCATAAAG
>MDKH01013393.1:0-10571 GCA_005239495.1 Nicotiana undulata | reverse complement strand
TTCCTGACAGCACCTCTGGAGCCTTCTAGTTTCATTTTGCTCAGTATTTTGTTCCAGACTGCGTCTTGTACATTTTTGTACATGTATATTTCTGCTGTTGTATCTATGTAGCCGCCCGTTGACACTGTGACACTAGTCCTGGCACACACTTGTTGTAGTTATCGGGGTTGTATATATATTGGGCCTAGCTGTGGTTCAGCTTGTTTCTACGGCCTTACCCTAAATTGTTATTGTATTCCGCATTTTTATTGTTATTGTTGTTCGTTGGCTTGCCTAACCTCGCCGTTAGGCGCCACCACGACCTGGACCGGTTTTGGGGCGTGACACATGCTTACAATAAGAAAGTGCATCCAATACAATTTGAGGTAGGACAACTTGTTTTGAAACTTATATTTCCGCACCAGGAAGAAGCAAAGGGAAAGTTTGTCCCGAATTGGAAATGTCCTTACCTCACCAAGAAAGTATTGTCAAAAGGAGCTCTACACTTGGCAGATATAGAAGGAAGGTGACTGATATATCCGTCAATGCGGATGCGGTCAAGAGATACTATGCTTGACACGCTTTTGTGGGGGCATTTTTGTACTTAGCATTCTCAGGTTGGGATGATGAAAGGCTATCATTCTCGCTACCCAAACACTGGTCAACCCTAGTTAGCCCTTTGAAGCCTTGTTTATATTATTTCTTTGTTTTCCCCTCTTTTGGAACCAATGTACTTAATAAAAAAAAAGTCAAAAAAAAAAAAAAAAGAAGAAGAAAGAAGAAAAAAAAGAAGAAAAAAGAAAAATCATCAAAACAAGTTCATGTCAATTGAACTACGTCCGACCTGATTCCGAAAGGATACGTAGGCAGCCACACTCTAGGGTTCGGTCATACTAAAACAAAAATCCACATTTCCCAGTATTAAAAGAAACTGGGGCATGACTTTATTTTATTTTCGACGATTTTTTCCGTCAAAATGGCTCCAAAAGTTGTAATTCGGTTCAATAGTTCTATTTACCTTTCCCTTTTAAGACCTTCTTATCAACTTTCGAGAATGCTAAGTTGGTATATTACGGTGATGCCTTGGACATTGTACAGAGAGAGAAATAAAATGAGAGAGTCTTATTGGTGAAAACTCTCACGGGCACCATAAGGCAATATTGAGTTGAGAGAAAGACAAATGAGAGAGTCTTATTGGTGAAACCCCTCACGGGCACCATAAGGCAATATTGAGTTGAGAAAAAGACAAATGAGAGAGTCTTATTGGTGAAAACCCTCACGGGCACTATAAGGCGATAGTGAGTTGAGAGAAAGACAAATGGGTCAATTGGTGGAAACCCACAAAGGGCATCATTGATCGATTTAGGCCTTCATATATACCGGCACAAGCATGGTTAAGACAAAGAACTCAGTTTCAAAGTGAATTTTACAACGGATTTTGAGAATTAGACGGTTCAGAGGGATCGAGCATCCAGTCCAAAGTGCATGTCATGTTCATTGAAGTCAGCATATTCCTCCAGATAAGTCCTTTTTATTTTTATTTTTTCTTCTCTGAAAGGCACACTTCTTGATTAAGTTGTAATACCTATTAGTTCACCTTCTTGTTTTCTTTCGTACTATTCCTTTTGAGTCCTTTTCAGTCTAATTTCGTCAAAGCAAAGCAAAGAAAAGGGTGCAAAATTGGTTACAGTTTTCCCGCTATATGAAGCAAAAGGTTCTGGGCATGAACAACATAGGCAAAGGCATAAAGCCACCTTTGATTTTTCCTGAGGAGCAAAAAGGCTTGAATAACGGAACAATGTGTCAAGGGTCGACAAAAGTTACCCGGTTAAAAGTTGTTCTGGGAGCAAGGTTGTTTGCACCATAAACACAAATGGTGATAAGCATAAAATAGTCAGGTTTTTGATGTTGAGAAAGAAGATCTCCGGGAAGTAATGACAGAATCTCCCGACAATTTGTACGACCATCGATGGAGTCAGTGTTTCTAACAAATGTAATGGACTCAAGGTCAAGTCACCCAAGAAACCAAGGCCACAAACTGACCACCATTTTAGAACTAACAAAGTTTTCTTTGTTCAGAACAGGAACAAAACAATTTTAGGAAACACTTCGTGAAAAGACGAACACCACCAAGTGAAGCTCTCAAATCTTTAGTTTTCTTCTAATATACATATAATCATGTTATTCTTAGTTTCATTATAGGGAATCAACACCCTATCTTCAACACAGGGTATCACATTCCCTAGTAGTATCTTAGAGTGCCACGAGTCTCACCTTATTGCCAACACAGGGTACTACATCCTCTGGTTGCATTTCTTATTGCTAACATAGGGTACTACATCCCCTAGTTGCATTTTTTCCCCTGCCTACATAGGGTACGACATTCCCTAGTAGAATCTCAGTGGGCCATGAGCCTCACCTTATTTCCAACACAAGGTACTACATCCCCTGGTTGCATTTCTTATTGCTAACATAGGGTTACATCCCCTAGTTGCATTTTTTATTGCCAACATAGGGTACGACATTCCCTAGTAGAATCTTAGAGAGCCAAGAGCCTCATCTTATCACCAACACATGGTACTACATCCCCTGGCTACATTACTTTCTACCTACATAGGGTACGACATTCCCTAGTAGAATCTCAGTGGGCCATGAGCCTCACCTTATTTCCAACACAGGGTACTACATCCCCTGGTTGCATTTCTTATTGATAACATAGGGTACTACATCCCCTAGTTGCATTTTTTATTGCCAACATAGGGTACGACATTCCCTAGTAGCATCTCAGAGTTCCACGTGCCTCATCTTATCACCAACACAGGGTACTACATCCCCTGGCTGCATTACTTTCTGCCAACATAGGGTACGATATTTCCTAGTAGCATCTCAGTGGGCCATGAGCCTCATCTTATTTTCAACATAGGGTACTACATCCCCTGGTTGCATTTCTTATTGCTAACATAGGGTACTACATCCCCTAGTTGCATTTCTTTTTGCCAACATAGGGTACGACATTCCCTAGTAGCATCCTAGAGTGCCACGAGCCTCATCTTATCGTCAACATAGGGTACTACATCCCCTGGTTGCCTTCATTCTTGTTAACACCGGGTACGACATCCCCTATTATTAAAAAAAAATATGTGTCTTTTTCAATTCATTATTCTGCAATAGCAAAAATAGTTTAATGTGTTTTCAATAACTCACAAAAATTTCCTAGTGCAAACTGGGGCAAAAAAGTTTTGTTCGTTTTGTTTGTTTATGATGTCTTGTAGATATTTCTGCAAAGAATGAATTGGATGTGCAAAAAATAAGACTCCAGCTCTTTCCAGAGAACGTGGAATATTTTATCTCAATACCAGCCGAACCAGCTTTGACATAATGCATGCGGAGACACAGGGTCTCAAGATCCATCTTCTCATCATCTGAAACAAGCTTGTGAGAGTGTTTCATAGTCTGTTACATCGGAGAGCATCAAGTTTCAGTCTGAAGTCAATGAAGGAAGCTAGTCAAGAATCAAGACAAGACTCCAAATGGAATTTAGATATGAATTTTGTAACTGTTAGATTTCAAGAGTATGTAATTTTCTTTTCATTTTGATGTAATAGTCGGAACCGCGGACCGGAACCTCGACGGAACCTCAGTAGACTCTCCATCTAAGCATACTCCATCACTTTTCTTCTACCTGAACTACACGTGACCTGATTCCCTTATAACCCAGGATATGTAGGCTGCCTAAAACCAAGGCTCGGTCGCATCTTTTATCTTCTTCTCCTTTTCAAATAATAGTGAGGTCAAAAATCAGTCAACTTGTTCATTTTCGTTGCCTGAAAACTCTCCATGTTTCCAAGTAAAGAGGGGCATGCTGTGAACAACTAATTTTTGACCACACCCAAATTCTATACTATTTTGGTGTAAATATTTCTTTTAGGTCTAATCTTAATACTTTAAATTTTTATCTTACTCTTAATAGGTTTTATTTAAGAAAATTAAAAAAAAACTACAAAAAATATTCACAATCTTAGAATATAAGATTTATTCTAATATTTAAATAGAATAAATTTATTTATATATATATATATATATATAAAAACTTGGTTTCTTCTAATTTAAATGTAAGTTATAATAGTATTTTTCTTAGTATTATTTAAACTATAGTGTAAATATTGAGTTTTCTTATTTATATAGTTTTCTTTAAATCTAAAAATAAGTTTATATATATATAAAAACTTGGTTTCTTCTAATTTAAATGTAAGTTATAATAGTATTTTTCTTAGTATAATTTAAACTATAGTGTAAATATTGAGTTTTCTTATTTATATAGTTTTCTTTAAATCTAAAAATAAGTTTATATATATATAAAAAAAAAATAATAACACCCAACTTCCTCACTTTCCCACTTTTCTAGACTAACTCCGACACGACACAATGCACACACATGCACTATTCACATTTTCTCTCCACAACTCACACACTTTACTATATAATACATCCATGTTTTCGCATTTGGGGAGGAAGGAAAAAGAAATAAAAAGTTTCGGTTTGAGGAGAAAAACAGAAGAGGAGAGGACTGGGTGAGAGCAAAAAATTGAAAGGCTCATATCTGGGAATACCGATCTGAAAAGAAGAAAAAGAACCCAATACACAAAAGGGAAGGAACGAGAAAATAAAAAACAGAGAGGGTCGAGTCTTCTTCCTCACAAAATCAGTTTCAATTTCTTCTCTTTGAAGCCAGTTCAAAACAACCCTTAAAATACAGTAAAACCAGCTGCATCACACTATAACCATAGCCATTTCCCGACGAGTCTGGAGGTCCGTTGAGTTCCGGCGAAGTTCTCTGCTCAAAGCTTTTATGTAAATTCATGGAGTTTTGTTAATGAGAAATTTTTTGCTGCATCAAAGGTTCGATCCTTTAGCATTTTTTTTGTCAAATTGGTCTCCTTTAAATTGATACGTGATTCTTCATTTATGACTCTAATTCACGTGGATGTTTATTGAAGCCGCCTTGTGTACATAGTCTGTTTAGTTTCTTATAATCAAAAATGGAAATAAACTCCCATATGACTTGAATAAAGTGTCGTTGATGTGCTTTTGGAATTTTATTTTTTGAAGTCTTGTTTTCCTTATTTGATGTAATCGTATTGGACTTTCTCATTCCTTACAGTTTTGATCTTAGTCATTTGATGATTGAATTTAGCTTCAATTTCAAGGGTAGTGATCTTAATAATAATAAAATGTTATCAATTGTGTACACGTTCGCGTGACACGAATACGATTTAAAAATGAATATTAGTAGAAAAATATTTTAGGCGCGACTTAATCTTCTATTGTGATTGTGTACACGTACGCGTGATATAATTACTATCTTCAAAATAAAACAAATGTACATGTTCGCATGACATGATTACGATCCCCAAAAATAAATCGAGGTATGCGCTTGCGCAACTTCGTCCAAACAATCTTAAAACTAATAAAGTGTGACTAATTGTGCACACGTTCGCGTGGCCACGATCAAACATTCTTAGTAAAGTAAAATGCCTTAATTAAATACTCGTAGAAATACTTTTAGACGCGGTTTTTAAACTACTATCGTGATTGCATACATGTTCGCATGACGTGACTACTATTTTTCAAATAAATTCAAGGTACGCGTTCGCGCGACTTTGACCAAACTTTTCTAAAATAAGTTAAGTCTCGTGAATTGTGCACATGTACGCGTGACATAATTTTTTGGCATACTAAAACTAAACGAGTATACGTACGTGTAACTCGTATTAAGATAATTCTTTAATTAACGAATAATCGAGTAATTAAAAGCGGTACGAGATAAAATACACATAGGTCCTAAAATGAATAATTAGACAAAATAAGTCAAGTATAAATCATTAAGCGACCGTGCTAAAACCACGGAACTCGGGAGTGCCTAACACCTTCTCCCGGGTTAACAGAATTCCTTACCCGGTTTTCTGGTTTTGCAGACTTTGAACATAGTCAAAATTCATCGGTTTGGGGTTTTAAAATAAATGGTGACTCGGAACACCGTAAATAAATAATTCCGAGTGGAGACTCTGAAATTAAATAAATAATCCCATATCGAATCATGTCACTTTAATTGGAAAAACTCCCATATCCTTCCTGGCGGAAGAATGAGGTGTGACAGCTGCAACTGGGGATTCGGGCTGCTGATCAGTGGATGAAGAAGCACGTGTTCTCGCCATCTGCGAGAGAATAGAGTAGAATTTCAATTAGCATCGAGAAATCAAGTCGCACGACAAAGAAGAATAGATGTGAAGTCATTCCTAAACTCTGTAGCCTCTGGGAGATAAGCACAGACGTCTCCGTACCGATCCCTCAGACTCTACTAAGTTTTTCCGTGAATTGTGAGACCTAAGCAACCTAGTGCTCTGATACCAACTTGTCACGACTCAAATTTCCCACCGTCGGGACCATGATGGCGCCTAACATTTAACCCGCTAGGCAAGCCAACGTTACCGGTTATTTCATCTCGTTTCTTTATTATTAACAGTTAACATGTGATATACAAATTCAGCTGAAATAAAAGTGCGGAAGAAACATAATCTAACAACTTAATTAAATGCCATTACGAAATTCATAATACTAGACCCAGAATCTTGGTCTCACAACTTCACAAACTGTCTATGAATACTACATATAAAGGTCCGAACAAAATAAACATCTGTCTCAGAATAAAGAAGAGTAGAATGGAAATACAATAGGAGGGGACGCCAAGGCCTCCGGACGCCTGCAACACTACCTCGGAATCTCCAAATGGACTGAAGGCAGCCTCCTCACTCTTAGGTACGTAGGGTCCTGTACCGGGATCTGCACAAAAAAATATGCAGAGTGTAGCATCAGTACAACCGACCCCATGTATTGAGTAAGTGTTGAGCCTAACCTCGGCGAAGTAGTGACGAGGCTAGGACACGACAGCCAAATCAACCTATGCAGTTTAATAATAAACGGAGACGATAATAATAACAAGAGATAAGCAGCTAAGCATAAAGGAAAGGGGAACATGTTGAGGGGAGGGAATATCAAATAATGGAAATAACGTAATAAAGCACAAATTAGATATAAATTTAAGTAACATAAATAGTAACACAAAAACAAGTGCACGACATCAACCTTCGTGCTTTTACTCTCATCTTCACCAAATAATAAATAGAAATGCACGACAACACTATTTAACCAAAGAATAATATCTTTTGACTAAAGCTTAATTTAGGATAAACTCGGGTTACTAATAATCGAATTAGAAAAATAAAGAATAATTTCGAGAGCAATATGCAAAGAATAAAATAGCTTAGTATCCCAGAATTCAGATGTCCCTGTTTGTTACATTTTTATCCCTTTTATAGGGATATTCTCCTAGTACAACATTTGGATTTCTGCCATGATAGCCTATTTAATGACTAATTATCACATTAATGAGGCGTTACAATGGTGAATCGTAACTGTTATTTTAGGAGTTACATAACGTCCAAGACTTTGATTGTTGATCTTCGAATCTACTCATTATTGCGTCCGAATTCGTTGTGACTGTGTCTCTTCTTCTTTGATGATCTTTCCACAGCTAATTCTTTGTATCGACCATACCTCTTTTATCCCGTGTTTCTTTGTATTCCCACGTCCACGTGTGATGTTTTATTTGGTCCACCTGGATGGTTGATTCATCCAGAATTTGTACACGTATGAGGCTATTTTTACCAATACAGATAGTCCCCCCACTTGCCATGTATTGAGCGTATAATACTTGGTAAGTGGATACACATTTATGGCGGGAATATTTTGTCGCCGTTTTACCTCGAAACCTTGTATCCTTTTATGAACTCATGCGTCGTACATCACTTCCATTTAATGCTTCTTCCACGTGTTCGTTTCTGATTGGTTCTGAAATGACCCGACGCCTTTTAGGGATTTTTGCGGCTGCATCAGTCCCGAAGTGACACCTTTAATTATGACTTTCCATCATTACCTTTCCAAGTTTTGACGGTCGCCATTACGTATAAATAGTCGTCTTCTTTCCTTACTTTTTACGAAAAACTTCCATAACTTAATCTTTTCTTTGTGAAAGAATTTCTTCTTTGCTTTCATAAATATGTCTTCCTCAGGTCAACCTAAGAAGGTTATTAACGTTGAAGCTTTGGCTTCTTCTTCTGCTCCGTCTAGGAGTCGGAGAGGTGGCCGACTAAGGAACCTGGGACATACATCTATTAGAGGTTCTTCCTCTCCTTTAATTTTCCCTTCCTCCGCTAGGTCATTGTTTTCTCCGAGGGGTAGATCTTCCCATTCTGTTTCTAGGAACACGGATGATTTTCATGAACCTAGAGTTGATGAAATCATTCCTGCTGATATAGTCTTCCCAGAAGTAAATTCTCCTATCGCCGAACAGGCTTCTTCTTTAGATAGTGTCGAGAAATATGCTACTATCATCACTCTAGGTCATATTTCTGTTGTTCGTAGGGAATGCTCTTGGGAGTCTAACGTTCCCATTCTTGTGCCAAGTGGTACTCAAAGAATTACGTCTTACAAGACGGGTTTTTCTTACGTCTATACTTACCCTTTCACATTAGGATTTCAGCCTCCTGTTGACCCTGTTATCATAGAAATTTGCCATTTTTTCAATATTTTCCTAGGATAAGTTGGTCCTTTAGTATGGCGTGTTGTTGCTTGTCTGAGAGTTCTAGCTTCAAGGGTTTCTGTCCCTTTTACCTTTCATCATCTGATGCATTTATATTCTCCTGCTTTATTCCGTCAAGGGTTTTTTACTTAGCTGCCAGGAGTAAGAGAGTTTTAGTAACCCATGGCGATGATAAAGATAGAGGTTGGTATCTTAGGAACGTGGCTGTTCCCACTACTGTTTTAGTGGGTGAAAGTAATCTTCCCTTCCCTGAGAAGTGGAACCGTGCACGTAAGTACTTTGATTCGCACCTATTTTATAAAATTGTTTTGTGTTTCTAACACCGTATCTGTTTTCTTCTTATTTACAACAACTAGGAATGTTGTCGAGAATGTCTCCGACATTCGTAGTTGGGTAGAAAAAATGTTGACTGCTGCTCCTACCGAGGAAAGATCCTGGAAGTACTTTTCGGCAAAATACAAGTGGATTGTCAAGACCCATGGTAAGTAGAGTTTTTCTCACTCCTTTCCTTTCTTGAGTTTTTTTTTATTTTTTTTATTTACTCTTTCTCTTTTTTGATAGGGTTTTCTACCCGTGGGGCATCTTCATCACTTCTGAGGATGTCATTATCTCATGCCCAGAATATTCTGACCAGTTCTTCAAAAAGGAAAGTCCAAGATCCCCCGCTCCAGAGGAGAAGATGAAGGTGAAGAAGAGGGTGCTTTAGTTCACCGGGTGAGAAGAAGGTGGGTAGTTTCGGATGACGAGTCTACTCCCGCGCCTCTTTCTTCCGTGTTGGCCATCAGGCCTTCTTCTTCTCGTGATCAATCTCAGTCCCAGTCCCCAGCTTAAGACCTGGCTGAGCGTCTGTTTCATGAAGGGTTTGACATGGACCCTGATGATATTCCCTTAGCTACTATTTACCCGCACTTTGCTGCTATTTCTGCTCCCCAGGTTACTGCTGTTGTTCCTCCTTTAGTTCCTATTATCTCCTTAGTTTCCCTTCCATCCATCTCTATTGAAGCGCTCGCGATTCTTTTGGCTCCCGACCCTTCTGTCTCTTCCGCTATCCCTTCTGTCCCTGCTTCCGTGCCTTCTATTATAGAACAAGGGTCTTCCATCAGGGAGATGAGAAGGGTCATGATTGAGGTTCCAGCTGGTGGAAGCCTCTTTAAGAAAATTAGTACCGGTGAGCCGGAAATGTGGCTCAAGCCTTTAATTGGCTCCGAAGAAAGAGCCAAACTTGACATCCATGCATCTCTTACTTGGGCTAATGAGGTGGTGCACAATTCCTTAAATGTATGTACTTTTTAACAGACCTTTTGCACATATATTGTCTCTTAATTAACAGTTTAACACTTTTGATTGTTTTACTATTTTTGCAGACGCACCTTATTGGTTTGGAGCTCATGAAGAGAATCTTAAAGGAGCAGCTGAAGATCGTCAAAGGAGAGCTAGCAGTGGAGAAGGCTTCTTTCAGCAAAGTCAATAAAGACAAGGATGCTCTTGAATCTTCATTTGCTGAGCAGCTGTCAAAGACCACAGAAGAGATCCGGTACTTGAAGGACTTGTTGGGGCGAAAAGAAGAGTATTCTGTAGAACTCGTACGTAATCTCTCCCAAGCCCAAGAAGATCTCCGTGAAGCCTTGGCGAAGGTCCAGAATCTGGAGGAATCAGTCGCACCTTTGAAGGTTGCCCTTGAAGCTGCTGAAGCTGAAAATGACAGCTTGAAGACTAAACTTCAGGTATGGTCGAGAGACTATACTGAGCTTGAAGAGTCAACAGTTGTTGAAGTGAGTTGGGCATATATGAATGCTCGCCACGACACACTGATGAAGATGAGTCAAGTAGGCTTCGACCTTGATGCTGAGATTGCAAAGTCTAAAGAAGCTATTGTCACGACCCAACTCTCCCTCCGACTGGGTCTCGTGACGGCACCTAGTCTAGACGACTA
>ML268316.1:7684-21638 GCA_005239495.1 Nicotiana undulata | reverse complement strand
AAGTGAGACTCCGGAACATCTACCTACCTATTCTCCATTCGACGCTCGTCATTCTCATAGGCTTTAAAGTTAAACTTTACCTTGCAATTATTAAGATAGAACTAGAATTAGGAAAAAAAAAGTGTAAAATTTTTCCAAAAATTTGATCATAGGAAAAAGATTCAAAAAAATATCTTTGTGATAGTACTTTTGTCTATTTTCTCTTAAATAGACACAACGATAACTCCTATTTGCAGACAACAAGATGTAGGCGACTTAGCATTTCCTAGAAAAATTGAACAAAATGCCTTATGTTTACCAACAAAAAGATGAAAAAAACAATATAGATTGACACAATCAAGGACAGTAGAAAAAGATTAAAAAAGGCGTCAAAAAATTACCGTCGTTGTCAGCCTCAAAATATTGGTGTTGGACTTGGGGATTTGAAAGAACACCTGGTTTGGGGAAGTCCTGGCCATCAGCCTCGAAACAGCCCAATCAACTTCTACTATGATACCGAGGAAATTTTTGGGGAAACTCCAATTGGTTCAATGGATGACAGGAATGGGAAGTGGTCTGGCAATAATGCAAGCTCCCGTGAGAGAGAAACTAACGAACACGATGCCAAGGAAATCGACCTTCTCAATGGGATCTAGAGAAGCAAACCCTACACTATCCGATATGGTTCGGGGTAATCTCTAACATTAGCAAGAGCCGAAATTAGATAATTATCCACATATAATATAAGATGGAGCGAAGATACTTAGGCTAAACCTAGTTGAGGAAGATGAACAAACCGTAATAAGTCAAATCGTACTGTGCCGATATGAGTTGTTTTTCCTAGGCTGCCAATTCAATACTACCCAACAGAGAATATATGTCGGAAGTGAAAGAGATGAGATGATTTTGTGAGAGGAGGATTTTGTGAAAGAATAGATTTTGGGCAAGAATAGATCTGATGCTTTGGATGCATCGGCGGGTTAGTGGGGTTGGGCAAAATAAAAGTTTTAACCTAATATTAATATTAGAGGAGTTATTTTGGCGGGTTAGCGAAATTTAGGGGGGAAAGTAAATAACCCTTCCAATAGATATATTTTCCTATAAAACCGTGGCCATAAATAGCTCTATTGGAACGGTTTACAAAACTGTTGCGATAAAAATATCTATGGCAACGGTTCTGTTACAATTGCAACGGTTTTACAGTTGTAGTGTGCTGATATCACCTAAATTCTATTGTAACGGTTGCAACAGTTGCTATATGTGGTCTATGGAAACGGTTTGAGAACCGTTGCAAAAATTACTGTTGCCATAGGCCCATTTTGTGGTAGTGACTCTTTTGTGCAGATCCAGGTATCGACCAGCAATAGAGAATTTAGAGCGGCTATTCATTTATTCGGAGACACGAGGTATATCTGCCGGTGTTCGCAGATCCCGGGAGTCTTCTCCTATTTTTATAAAATTGTTTTATTATATTCAGAATAGTTACACTATTTCTTTTAGCCCATTATTTTTAGTATTCTTTAGTAGTTCTTGAATTGTGACACCAAACCCTGGGGTAGTTCTAGAGTTACTTATATAATTAGTTCGTGGCTCGGGTTATTTAAGTGTTTATTATTCTATGTTGGCATTATTCATTGAAAGTCAGTAGCTTAAGTTTATTTTATAATTATTTATTATGTTTAAATGGATAATCAAAGGTAAATAGCTAATCGAATTCTAACATTGGCTTGCCTAGCAAGTGTGATGTTAGGCGCCATCACGATACCTAAGGTTGGGGGAATTTGGGTCGTGTCATGGAAATTAAGGTGTAAACTTCCTTCCTTTCGAGTTTTGGAGATATTAGAATGAATTGGATGTTGTAGCACTATATCAGCCGCTGTTGAGAATTCTTTCTAGAAATTGTTGAATTTGAATTTGTAAGTTTTCTTACCGTTTGCCTAAAAGAGAAATTTTTCGACCTTGCATCTTTGCGCAAATACTAAGCTTTTGTCTGATTTTGCAACGTGCATGAGAATCAAATATGGAAAAAGTTTGTACTGACTAATTTTCTGACACTAAGGGCTCAAAATGTGAGTTTTTAATTTTTTTACTTTAATTCACCCAAGATTGTTAAAATCTGTAATGATAAACCTGAATATCACTCTCAAATAAGTTTATAACAAAAAACTTTTTAATACCCGTGAAAAGAAGTTTCAAATTATATACAAACTAAACTATTTCGTTTTAATTTGTCATTCATTTCGTTTAGTAGTAAAATTTGTAAGAATATATTTGTTTCTGTCGGTTTATTGAATTCTAAACGCAATTCATTTTCACATGTTTATAATAGATTTTCAGCAGAAGAAACACCATAGCACTAGAATTTGAAGATAATTAGGTAACTTATAAGAGAAACTGCTCCTCTAGAAAGAGAGAGCTACAATAAATTTATCTTATTTAGGAATACTCCGCTTTTTCACTGTACATATGGAATTTCACTCGATGTTTCTAGGGCCAAAACTTGACTGCAGCTTTTCATGCTGCAAAAGAAAATACAGATAAAGTTAAAAATCTATATAACATATTAAAATTGAATATTGATGAGATAAAAGCTGACCTTTGTTTTCAATTGGGCAATCTCCTTGAGCAGCTTCTCAAGGAGTTTCTTTTGTTCTTCATTTTTGAGCTTAAGTGCCTCATTTTCTTTTTTCATTTCGCTAAGAGAATTAAAATCATCATATAAAATAAACCTCTCGAAAACTATAAAAAATAAATAATGTTAAAGAAGGAAAAGAAGAAAGAAATGGAAAAGGGACTCACTTGATAAGCTCTTGTTTAAAACTAGAACTCGGTTGCCCTGAATCCATTGGTTCGTAACTAGAGCAAATTATAAGTCTAAAGAAGGTTTTTTTTTTGTTTGCTATATGACTTGCCTCTTACAAGAGGAGAAAGCCCTTTAAATAGATTGTTTTCACAATGTTCTTACCAAATCTAACTTTCCTAATTCATGTTATAGTAATATAGGAAATTAGGGAATCTGAAAATTTAGCACATCTTGAGAAAATAGTAAGAAATTGATTTTATTACTTAATTGAACGTAATCTGAGAAGGCATAGATTGGGAGACTAGATCATGAAATATAGTTATCTTAGAAACAAATGTGAAATATGACGACTACTTACCAAATTGGGGCAACAAACTATTGTGACTGTAAAATTTGAGTTGTTGTAAAGTCAACTAACATTTAGAAGAATTTTCTACTATATAATAAGTGGAAGTTAGAGGTACGATGAAGGGTAACCCTGAAATATTATTGTCTCTTAAGGATATTTTGGTATTGCTTCTTAGTTTCATTCTCCACTCACAGATAACGATTAAAGGAATGGTCACCTTATTATTTTTATTATAAGTTATTCATGTTGTTATTTCGTTGTCATTGTCAATATTACTACTATTAAATTATATCACTATTGATAACGTTGTGGATATTATCATTGTCATGAGTAAAAGATCTTCTCTGAAATTTTCATATATAGCTCCTGTAAATTTGTCGTGTGATAAATAAACCTTACTTTCACCTGAATAATTTAATGTTCATCGTGACTATATATAATGTTGATATCATCTACTTTTCTCTTGCCATGTAAGTAAAATGAAGTTATCAAACAACTCCTTTGCTTTTAATATTAAGATTAAGTTGTAGAAATCTGAATACAATTTTGATTATTAAGTTGTTCTCAAAATATGAACATTAAATAATTAATATTGTTTGTTTTTACAACATATGAATCTGTATATATAATAGAGATGGATGGTTAAACATAAAAATGTGTATAATTATATAAAAAATAAATTAGATAAAATGTTGACTTGTATATTGTAGTATTGTATTGGTTGAGGCGCCTCATGCAAATCTTAACTGATATAAATATATCCTAGTACGACTTTTTAAGGGTTACACACTATTCCTGGGACAAGATCATACGAGGAGCAAAGATGAATGGATTCGGCGACGAGTTTCTTTTTCTTTCTATTTTCTCTTGTTGGTTATGAATTATAGTATTATATTTTTACATACTACATGAGTAATTAAGCTTCTACTCTAGGGTTTGATGGAACTGAATATTGGATGAACTTTTTACTGTAGTTTACTATAATATAGTCGTTTTACTCTACATTTATTTATCTACGTGCTTATTGTTGCTCACTAAATGGCCTTCAATTAATTGTATCATATTATTATTGTGTTGATATTGAAAAAGAATACTTGGTCAGATTGTTGTTGAACAATATCGCTCATATATATTTGAGAGATCAACTGATTGAATTTAAACGTGAGTTTAGATATAACCCAACTTTGACATGATCGTAATGACACTACAAAAAAAGGGTAGATTTGAGGGGGTCATATTGTGGGGGTTATGGTTAACCCTGCAAATTGCATTGATTTGTGGAGGCTTTGGCAACTGACATAAATTAGTTCAATTTTGTGGAGATTTCAAAATGTCACAATAATAAAACCACTTTTTTAACCATATTTGAAGGTTTGAGGTTATATTAACCACCACATGTTTTTAAGGGGAAAAAAACTCCACATATAACATCGTTAATAAATAAAAGGTTTTTTTTTTGTATTGAAGTTTTTATTTTATTTTCTTGTATTTACTGTATCAGTTCTTTAAACAGATACTTCCACTACAACAATAACAAGAAAAAGCGGCGATAACGTATACATTCTCCTGCTTCATCCCATCTTTCTGACTAGGTTTTCTTTTGGTTTGTAGATCCTCCCTCTCTCTGCTGCTTGTTCTGATCGTCCGCCATGTGCAAATAACTATATATTGATTGTTGTAACAAAAATTTTTGTTTGGATTCCTCATTGAATTTTTCTTTCCTCTACGTTACGTTTCTGGAAATAACTTGGATTGAAGGAGCTCTTGAAATTATTGGAGTATATTGTGGAAGTAGCCAAATCTGAAGGATTACTTTTTTGACGTATACTCTATACATTCATGTCTAATGCATTGACAAATATGATTCCTCTTTCTTGATTGATGTCGATCGGCTCGTCCCTAAAAAAAACATAAAGTTTTCAATGAATAAATCTTGAATTGGAAAGGCGAGGAACACAAATGAGTACTTACTTGGTTTAGATGTATTTTTAGAGTTTGCATTTAATAATTCGGCTGCAGGAGATACAATAAGATATCCATGTCCTAAATGTGGTTTTGGTAAATGAAAAACAAGAGATATAGTGCACGATCATTTGATTTGCAAGCCATTCCCTCAAAATTATGTTATTTAGGATCTTCATGGTGAGAAACGGGTAACAGAGGCGGTGGAGTCTTCTGATGTGATGACCCAAGGGTCATTTTATGAAATTAGACCTAATTCTAGGCTTATTAGCCATAAAAAGACTAATTTTAAATACCACGATTTGTGTGCGCAGTCCGGGTGTGAAACTGAAAAGCTTTTATGTGAAAAATATGAGAAATAACAATTTCTGGAGGTAAAATTTGATTATAGTTGACTTTGGTCAACATTTTGAGTAAATAGACCCGGATTTGTGTTTCGATGATCCCGGAGGTCCGCAGTAAAATATGGGACTTGGGCGTATGCCCGGAAATGAATTCTGAGGTCCTAGGCCTTAGAAATCAATTTTTGAAAGAAATTGTTTTGCTGAAATGTTAATGAAATAAAGAAAAGAATTAATGTTTGAAACCATTGGTATCGGGCCCGTATCTTGGTTCCGGAGTCCATAAATATTTGTCATAGTATTTAAATGCTAACTGTGAAATTTTGTGAAAAACTGAGTTTATTTGACGTGATTTGGATGTCCGGTTGAGAAATAATAAACTTTAAGTGTTCATGAGAAAAATGATGGGTTTTGAGTTTTAATTCATGGTTTTATATGTTATATTCATGATTTGATCGCACGAACAATTGCGTATAATATTTTTAGACTTACGTGCATGTTTTGTTTAGAGCCCCGAGGGCTCGGGTGAGCTTCGGATAGGCCACAGGATGTTTTACACTTAAAATTTTCTGTTGTTTTTGTTGTTACTGGTGCGCCTAGGATTAGTGTTATGCGATCGTATAGTGTAAAGTTCAAGGGTCGCCAATTGTGTTATGCGAACACATTGCTTACCTCGCGGACGCACATCATTACCTGGGCCTGGGGGAGGGGGGCCCAATTACCTATGCGAACGCAGCTCCCCTACGCGATTGCCAAGGCCAATGAGGCCTGACCCTGTGCGAACGCGGGCAGGACTATACGAACGCATAGAAGGCCTGCCCAGCTATATAAATACACTGTTAAACACAGACATAACCCTTTTCTCTCATATTTTTCGAACTAAACAACCCTAAGGACGATTTTTTTCATCAAAGTTCATCCCCAAGTTGTTGGTAATCAATTCTAAACCTTACTCTTTCAATTACACAATGTTTTTCATCACTTTTAAATCAAAATCAAGAGCTTTCATCGTAAAAATTGAGGGTTTGGGTAGAATTAGGTAATTTTTTAAAAATCAAATATTTACCTCGAATTGAGGTCGGATATTGTCACGACCCCAAATCCTAACCGGCCGTGATGGCGCCTATCGTGGAACTAGGCTAGCCAGCACTCAAAATTTTCACATTTTTCTTTTCAAATATCTGAATTTATTTTCAACGATTCATAATACGCATATAAATTTCGAAATCTTTAAACAAAACAATTAAGCTAACAATCTACAACTGTCCCCAAGACCCGGGGTCAACATGTCATGAGCATCTACGAAATAAACTAAACTCTGTTATTGTCATAGACAAAGTCTAGGAATGATATATTAATACTAAATAAGAAAGGGAAATGGAGAAGCTGCGGACGCTGGACAGCTACCTCAAAATCCTGTAAGCTGCGGATAACGAACTCGGACGACTACTGCTCTGAATCAATACCTGGATCTGCACACAGAGGTGCAGGGAGTAATGATGAGTACGCCAACTCAGTAGTAATGAAAATAAATTACAATCTGAGAAATAAGAAACACACAACACAGATACACCAATTCACAAAAACAATAAATCACCAAGTCACAATAAGTATTCATCAAATACATAAGTTCAAAAACCCATTTCCAGAAATCATTTAAAACAAGTATAATTGCAATATATCTCAGTAATACTCTCAGTAAAATCAGTTTGAAAAACGAAGTGAATCGTAGTCAAAAACTCAGTAAAATTTTCATAAATCTGCCCCTCGGGCCAAAATCATTTCTCATAACAATCTCAGTATCAGCCCATCAGGCAACTTCACAGTCACTCAATATTAGCACATCAGGCAACCTCACAGTCACTCAATATTAGCCCATCAGGCAACCTCACAGTCACTCAATATTAGCCCATCAAGCAACCTCACAGTCACTCAATATTAGCCCATCAGGAAATCTCACAATCACTCAATATTAGCCCATCAGGCAACCTCACAGTCACTCAATATTAGCCCATCAAGCAACCTCACAATCACTCAATATTAGCCCATCAGGCAACCTCACAATCCCTCAGTATTAGCCCCGCGGGCAATATCACTCATTAGGTACCTGCGCTCACTGAGGGTGTGTACAGACTCCGGAGGGGCTCCTACAACCCAAGCGCTATAACAAGCTACATCATGGCATAAATCACTCACAATATAGGCCTGCATCCTCACTCATATCCTAACATCCTCACAATATTGGCCTGAAGCCTCACTCATATCATATCATCCTCACAACATAACCCTCCGCAGCCTCACTCAGTGAGACAGTCTCAACATACCCTTCAGGCCATAAATATACCGGGTTCTCGACCCAAAACAGTGTTTTATTTTCAATAAATAGTATCAAAATACTCTGAGTATCAAAACAATTTATCAAGAAAAGACTGAGTGAAAATCATAACGTATCAGTGAGGAAAATAGTAAAAACAACCCCCAAGGGGTAAACAGATCGGCACTAAGCCCCAAACATGGCTTGCAGCCCAAAACATATCAAATATATATCAATACTATTAAGCATAGGCTTTAAAATTAATTTAGCAACTCAATAGTTGCCTAAATAAGGAATATATTTCCAAAGTTCCAACCTTTGCATTCCAAAACCCGTGAAAGGGTGCAGAGTCCGGGCTTTCATACCCTCAGGACAGGATTTAAAGACATTACTTACCTCAAACTAGCCCGAAAACTATTCCGCAATACGCTTGCCTCTCGAATCAACTCCCAAGTGCTCCAAATCTACCAAGTTCATATTTTTATCATCAAATTATGCTTAAGGAATGAATTCCAATTAATAAATACCAATTTTAGCTCAAAACCGGAAATCGGTCAAAATCTGACCCCTAGGCCCGCGTCCCTAAACTCAAAAGTTTTTATACCAAAATGTTCTTCATCATCTCACAAGTCAGTACATATAAAGAACGCGAAAATCGGAGTTCGTTTGGCCCCTCAAATCGACCGTTAAAGGTCTCATAATCTCAAGCCCTAACCCCACCTTTTTCTACCGATTTTTATGAATTAAACACTGGGATTATGTTCGTTAATTACCTATAATCGAGTTTTAAGGTCCAAAATACTTACCTCTATGATGAACATTGATTTTCCCTCTTCACAATCGCCTCAAAAGCTTATTCCCGTTAAAACATGGTGTTAAAAGGTCCAATGGTTGCGGAAGGTTTTATTTTATGTTGCCCAGGTATACACACTGTGCGATCGCGGCTCTAGCTGTGTGTTCGCAGTGAACAAAATTTACCAGCCCTTATTTAACCCTATGCGATCGCGGCCTCCTCTATGCGATCGCATAGAACAAATTTTCCAACAGCCTTCTTCAACTCTTCCGGATAGCCTCTAGTATAATGGTCATCACGTTTTGTACAAAACTCCAAATTACAATTGGCTTAATGCTCTGAAAACTAGACATCAAGAGCTACAACTTTCATTTTTGGATCATCTTCAAATTCCTTATAGATTGTGAGTTATAAGCTTCCAAAGCCGAAATAGTGCAGCAGAAATTTTACTCTGTGCGATCGCGGGAATCCTTGTGCGATCGCATAGCACAACTAGATTCTTCCAAATTTTCTCTGTGCTAACACATCCAGATCAATGCTATCGCACTATACACTCCTAAAGCCAAAAACCAGCAACTAGAAATGGTCCGAAACCACCCGAAACTCACCTGAGACCCTCGAGACCTCAACCAAAACATACCAACACATCCCATAACATCACACAAACTTAGTCGAGCCTTTGAATCACCAAAAACAACGCAAAATACTAAAATCATATCGAATTCAAGCCTATGAACTGCCGAAACTATCCAAAACACATCCGATTGACCTGAAATTTTGCACACATATCCAAAATGACATTACGAACCTGTTCCAACTTCCGGAATTCCATTCCGACCCCGATAGCCTATTTTCCACTGCCAATCGGAAATCGCCAAAAACTAACTTTCGCCAATTCAAGCCTAATTCTACACCGGACATCACAAAAATATTCCAAACACACTTCTAAGTCCCAAATCACCTAACGAACCTATCCGAGCCATACAATTCGCATTCCGAGGTCGTTTACCAATAAGTTAACTCTCAGTTGACTTTTCCAACTTTAAGGCTATTTTAAAGACTAAGTGCCTAATTTCTCATTATAACCATTCTGATTTCAAGCCTACCAACTCTAACACATCAATAACAGTATAACCAACCTATGGCAAGTCAATAATAGTAATTATAATACAAATTCTACGGAACGACCGGCCGGGTCGTTACATTCTCCCCCACTTAAACACACGTTCGTCCTCGAACGTTCCTAGAGTTGTTACAAACACCACCAAATTTTTTGTGTAACCTACCATGCACATATCCGGAGGTGATTCCATGTCACCTTACCCCATATAGGTCTAATAGCACAAAACAGTTGAAATTTTGAAGTCCGATCCTGACCCATAAACCTTAGAACTAAATTTCCACTTATGAAATGATTTACAAGTTCTAATCCCACAACTATAAGCTGAAATAGTCTGAACACGCTGTATCAAGCCATATCCGCAACACAAGATGAAATCACATAATATACCGCATGACTCAACACTCATAGTGATGACTCCTAATCACAATAGCTGCTCAAAACAACCCAATACCGATAAATAATATCTTATTAAACAAAGCATGGCTTTCACACCTTCATATGGTGTCGATGATGAAAGAAACACATAGAAACCAACAACCATTTGTCCGATCAACATCAATACTATCCAGAGCCATAACTTGTGCAACTCGTGCACTCAATAACAACATCCCAAGAGCTCAATTCATAAAATAGAGAAGATTCACCCGAGGGACTATCCTGCCATTACTCTTGCCTTTACCACATCATGCTAAAAGCCTGATACACATCGTGAAACCATATCACACAAATTCGACACCAAGGATCATACCTCTACCTAACTGAGCTACAAAGCGTGATCCCATCCAACCGCTGGACCAATGACTTATTCCAAGCCACCTTGCTCAAAATCAATAACCATGCGAAATTCGACATCAATTACTCAAAGTGCATTGCCATAACCATGGGGAAATCGGACGATACCATGCCACCCGAACCAGAAAGAACATAACCAACACGTCTCAATCCTGCAACACCCAATTACTTACCTTACTCAAATCTCACTATAAAGCCCCGATAGAACTACACCCTATGCACATATATAACCAACGATCACAACTCCTTGAAACACCGAAAGGTAACTCATAGATCACTCCAAAACACGAATAAGCTCAATGACAATCGAATGGTACATCCCTCAACAATAGCAATTCGGAGTCAACAATTCCAACTCGGTCTAGAACACACACCCATACTGGCCTACCAATAATTCTAAATCAACTCTGGTCATCCACATCAGGTAGATAACTTTCCAACGGTTCATAATGGCTGAATCATGACATATACTAACACCTGACTAGCTTTGCTCGTATCCTCCTAGTTACCAACTACAAAAACAATTTGTTTATTAGAACTCTTAGTCTCAAAGTCCATGAAGCGCACAAATTTACCATATCTGATTCCAACTCCACCACTCGAATATTTAACATGTCTCTAATACTCAATCATTCCACAAGGGATACCCCCATAATTCATCTGTGTCACCAAGAAACCTTGAATATCAGCAGTCGATCCAACAGAGAGTGTCGTAACACCAATGAAGCACCCTTATTTAAACACATTGCCTTAAACACATTGTCCTTTATGAATGTATACTCTCATCCAACCACCCAATAGTGATATCCTTTACCTAATCCCAGTTTTGACCTTCCTTCCAGAACTGAACCGTGACCTCGCATATGCCAATCTCCACTATACACAAAAAATCGCATACGCCATGCAATCCTATGATAAATATGAGAACTTCATGCTCCCTTCTGAGCCTTAAACAACTACGTACCCAACTAGCCAAGAACTTTTCATTGATCCCCTTTAGAAGAAAAATCACTATACATCACATGGCCCTCACGCGAGTAGAAAATATACATCTCCAACTATGGTAGAAACCATCAAGAACTCCCGAATCATATTTGTACAACACCAAACCGCCAGGACTGAATCCTTATAACTCAACCAAGCTATGCATGGCACCAAATTCCAAGAGAATTGCTAAGAAAAACCTGTAACAACTCATTACCTTATAAACACCCAAAGAACTAACCATATCCCTTATCATGTCGATCTGACGTACTACCAAGCTGTTCTATTTATTCAAGTTCCTTCTAACTTACCTTTGAATTGATACTTCTTCTTGCAATAATACCGCAATTCTAAATCCCGACTCACCGTACGAAACCCGAGCATAAAATATACCGTCTAAGGCTCATAAGCCGCTGAATACTCCCCCAATTATTCCCAAGGCACCACATTGGAAATACTTACCCTGAAGAGACTTCCTGCGAATTTAAAGTCATTACCTTCTCTTTCCTGATACTGATGAAAAGAATCCATGATAATGCAAATACACCACAAGCCTTGGCACCTTCCCCGTAAATCTCAGTTTTAGCCCTTCTCACACCTTGAAGATCCTCGATCGTTGCATATAACCTTGAATCCGCCTGAACAATTCTCGAACGTCATTTACTCTACGCAATTTAAATTACATTAACCAAGTAAACAGAACGGCCTGACCCTGCTTGCAATCCACATACTAGGAAAGTAATCCACACCTTTGAAGCAACAAGCACACTCATACATTGCACACTCTACACTTACCAGTACAGCTCCATCATACAATGAATTCCACTATCCGTAAAGTACATTACAACTTGTATCGAAGAATTTCCTGTTACTCGAGCCATTCCCAGACTCCACCTCTGCAGGGCAATAAGTGATTCACCAACATACCTCGAACCGAAACCAATATAACACATAATCATGTAATCAACTTATCAATAACGAACTCCCCCACTTGGCTCAAAGTCAAGGATCAAGACAAACAATAACTCACGATGCCCACACATTATCACTGCCACCATACTGTGGTGGGATTCAACTAAATCCTTCATACGCTCATATGACCCAGACCATCTAACCCTCAACTAGTATGCAAATCTCGCATTCACCATTGTAATGATCATGCCAACTCCCACAAGCGAGATAAACTCAAATTACAATGTACATCATCTACTGGTAGAAAAGAACTTGCTACAGATAAACATAAGGGTCACACACCTCAAGACAACCCGCAGGAGATACCCCTACCTGCTTAATCTCAAAATGTTATCTCCCCATTCACTTCCGGAAATCATATCCATCACGCAATTAATATACCTTCCTACATTAGAACACAACCACTGCCTGCCCTCGAGACATCCCATTTAGCGGTATAAGAACCTGAAGCTGATGGCAATACTAACACTGGGGTTGTGGTCAAGGAATTCTTGAGCTTCTGGAAGCTCTACTCACACTCGTCTAACCACATGGATACCTTCACTGGACACCACGTGTCCCGGGAATGCTACTAAACGGAGCCAAAAATTCACACTTGGTATATAGGTGAGGTGACGAGTATCTATGCACCACCAAATGATCTGCTTACATGATCCCTTCCCCGTTTTCAATTTAATTGCTTCATATTTTTAATTGTTTCATGTCCATTGTTGTTTCTATATGTCACGACCCATTTACGGAGTCGTGATAGCGCCTGTCGTGGAACCAGGCAAGCCAACCATTTATCTAAGCTAAATTCAATTACGAGAAAAATATCATTTATAACCAGTCTGCAGACAATAATAATAATAAATCTGAAGTTTGAAACAATATCTGAAAACCACAATCTAAGTTCTACAACCCTAGATCCAGTGTCACTCAGTCATGAGCAGCTATAACATAAAGTAAAGAAAAAGAGGAGTGGACAACATAGTCTCAAAATAAATAACGACAGGTAGAGTAAGAAAGAGATGACGAGATCACGGTCGTCAGCTGCTACCTCGACAACTCTAATGGAAATTCTGACAGCTACTCAATGACCAGAGCCGGGTCCCGATGTACCTGGATCTGCACACCAACTCAGTAAGTAACGAACCCAATCTATGGGCTGAGAGGTAGTGACAGACTAAACCTCCGATATTTATAAGTGATAGTGTATGAATTGGGCATGACAGTAATTAGGGGTGTTCATGGTTCGGTTTGGATTGGGTTTTCCCTAAAAAGAAACCAAACCAAGTAAGTCGGTTTTTCAAATATTAGAACCAAACCAAACCAATTAAGTCAGTTTTTTCTCGATTCGGTTTATGTCGGTTTTTTGGTTTTTTCGGTTATTTGTCGATTTTTTCTTAAATATAAGACATACACTACCAAACACATATTCCGGCGACCACATTTTCAATGTTACACTATCAAATCAATTGCCCTTTGAGAAATCTATTATTTACCAAAATATATTGATGATAATTGAATCAAATAGTGATGAATAATTTAAGGACTCAATTA